>SZWC01023039.1:3883-14104 GCA_023375785.1 Penium margaritaceum | reverse complement strand
ATGTCCTCTTTTCCATGAGTTTCTGATAGGTTCGACCACCGTTTGGGGATACTTGTGGAGTTACCGTGACACGAATTGACTTTTCATGCTGTTTCGCTTGACATGGTTGGACTTTTCTGAACACTCGCCTTTATATTCCCAAATCCCCCAAAATGCTCATGATAGTTTATCAAGGCAGGCTCACATGCCACGCATCGATGGACCCGAGTGCCCAATACCCTGGGTATGCATTTTTTGTGATTCCAAAGTTCCGTGCGAGGCTCGACACTTCAAACGCTTCATGTTAAGAACGGTTTATCCAGTTGTCCTCGTTCTTTGAACCATCCTTTCCTCAACAGCTTCTGCTTGTTCAATACTACATTCCACCCGCTGTAGTACTTGGTATCAAAGCATGACAATGCTAGGGGACAATTGACAACTTCAGTTTGACGTGACAAACTCGCACAAGGTTTCGAGTATCTCCAATGTCTAATAGATTCCGCTCTCCGGGAAACACATGCAGCAGTAGTGGCAGGATCTACAGCAAAAGGTATATCTCCGACACCTTCGGCGTTAACGAATTGGTATGGGAAACTTGGCCCATTGGGCCAAAACCGCGGTGATTGAGGGCCTCCGACCCTCAATCCATCCCATCCAACCGCCCACACGCCAGGGGCCCGTTCAAGCCATGAGGAGAGGCTGGCTCGTGCTACACTCCTCCCACATAGGAGTGGACCTGCCTTCGGCGTCCACAGAGGGACTCAAACCATGGCGCTCTGATACCAGTGTAATGAATTGGCACGGGAAGCTTGGCCCATTAGGCCAAAACGACGTTGATTGAGGGTCTTCGGCCCTCAATCCATCCCGACCAACCGCCCACAGGCCAGGGACCCATTCAAGCCATGAGGGGAGGCTGGCCCGCGCTACACCAGAGGCCAATGGAGTAATGGACCCATCTGGTTTGATGATCCTCTCAAGTCCGCCGCCATTCAACAAAGCAACAAATGAAATTACGGGAGGAGGCACTGGTTGACAGCCTTACATTGCTGATGACTTATACCAAGAAGTATTGTGAGTCAACAGCCTCAACAGCCATATGTTGTGAGAGCTCACCGCTACAACGGCAGAGTTAGAACATGCACATGCACCGGATGTTGTACTTGCCCAGATAAACAATCAGCTATTGGGTGAACAAAACTCCGGTTGACACTCATAATCTGCTTGATTATCCAAGCCAACAAACGACCGACAGTTTTGTCGTGGCTGGCCAGTTTGGTAGCATACTTTGCCTCTTTGACCTCGCGGCTTTGCTTTCGTGTGGCACGGCACCGAGTTGGTTCGATCAAAGGGCATCTAACATCTAATGTGAGAAAAAGACCATGGAGCCCGGTCAACCTCTCACTTGACTACTTGTGCACTGTTGACCGTATACATCCTGTCTCTCGAGCGATTTAATCTAATGTGCAAATCTTTCATGACTCCATGAAAAGGGTTGAAGAAAATGCATGCGCCATTCTCATGTGCTTTGGAAATAAGTATGGGAAGTTCAACGAATGACAAAAGCATCAAGGCCTGCATTAGCAAAAGGGTGTGGCATAGTGCGCACGGTGTTTATGTGCACTCGTCACTGACACAGTCACTGCCCCCATGGACGATGCTTCTATTACATAACTAACAATCACAGTACCTGGCATCCAATACAACTTTCCATGCACGATAGCATGCGCTGGCCGCATGGACAACACCAAATACAACGCTCAGATGTAGGAATCTTACGGTCGGTGGTCCCAAGCCATTATACTTGCCATTGCATTGGGAAATCACAATTGGTGGAAACCTACCAGCCGATGGAGATTGTGGCTGTTTACAAGCAAAACAAATGAATTTGTTGAACTTGCGGGGAACTGGAAAACAAATTGCGTACTTATCAGAAGCGGCAGCAGCACGCCTAGAGAGGGGAGGTGCACAATTGATTGGGGGAGTCAGGAAATGGCAAATGGTGAGAGTGCACGGCAAAGCTCTAGCCTAGTAAAAAATAGCGATGGCTGTTCTCCCTTGTAAATAACCATTAGCAATCCAGAAAAGGGATTGTAAAAGTGTGAAGTTTGGCAAGGGAAGTTTATCTTGCATGCATAAAAAGTCGAGGAATGTTAGATGCACTACTGAATGCACAAGGTTCTTGTACCCTTTGCAAGTAGAAAGATGTTTGGGAATCCAATCAATAAAAGGGATGGGGGGTGTTTAAGATAAGAAACATCAACGTACGGTTGTACGCTTTGTCGAGTTTGAAGCCATTTTGACTGCAGATGAACTACATGATGTAACGATCATGGGAACATGCCCAACAAGCAACAACAAAATTGCCTCAGGTGATGTTTCTTGATTACCATGAATTGCAACGGGACTAAAGCATTAGTGGGGTCTACGTCAAACTTGTTGCTAGAAAGTGACACTTGCCTGACATTGAGAAACCCACAGTACGGTGCCAGTTATAGGAAACAGCGGATGGGGAACTTATAGAGAAATTGGCAACCCCGGAAAACAAATTCACAATGTCTATGTCATCAGGTGTGGCTAAGATGTATACATACAATGCACTGTCCAGGCATGGTTCGACGTGGAGCTTCAAGAAAGAAGTGATACACACACACACACACACACACACACACACACACACACACACACATCCTGAATAAGCGTCTGAAGTAACACTCTCACCGGCCTCAATAGTCAAGAGGTGTGCAGCCCTTCCGAGTGAGTTTGGTCCTTTCATCAGGGACTTGATATGGGTGTTTCCAATTATCTACTCTGATGATTACCCCCAGCAACACAACATTGACCATTGTTTAGCATTGAAAGTAGGAAGTAGATCAACGTGCAAATGAACTCATCCAATAAGAGGTCAAGAACTGATCAAGGTAAGAACATGGATGTATGTTATGCTTATCTATTGGTTTATGAGGCCATTCAAAGCATCGTCTATAGCACCGGTGTAGTTCACAAAGAAGAAGATCAGCAGTATCTAAGTTTGCTTGGATTTCATGATGAGCAACATTACCATGAGGAACCATTGCCTTCTTTTGGGAGCAGATTAATTTCTTGATTACCTACGCGATGAAGGATATTCGATGAATTTGGCTTGTGGAGCATGTATCATTGGATCCGTGTATCTGATAAGAACATCAAGAAGAAGACATTTTGCACCTTCTAGGGGCACGCTGATTTCATGCATGTCCCGCTTACACTCAAAAGTACCCTGACAACATATGTGGTAGCCATGAAAAACCATATATTTGCTATATCTTTATGGCCTTTTCATTGTATGTCTATGTGACATCATAGTTTACAGCCATACACTCGAGGAACATGGTGGAAAATATTCACCGGTGGAAAACGTTTTCAAGATGTTACAACAAGAGAGATTTTACAGTGGACACAAAGAAAGTGGAGTACAAACTCATTCACTGCTCGTTTAAGTATTTGGGCTACATCATCGACAGTGGATGGATCAAAATGGACTCAAGTGAAGTAGAGGTGGGTGCTTATCTGCAAACACACACCAATGTTTTGGACGTTCAACATTCTTCAAATTCTATAACTACAGCCGTGCATTCAGTAACGATCATGAAAAAGTGCCAACGCCTCTCTCGGATTGCATCGTCAAATACCATGTGGATTTGGAGGTTAGCAAAGATGGAGCATTTAACTAAATGAGGAACACAGTAACGTTAGTACGGACCTTGTGACTGGAAGGTATACTGATGGAATACGCAGTGGACACCGACATGTATTGTCGAGTAATAGGATCCAGTTTACTCCAAGATAACAACGGTGGAGAAAAACTGGTTGTGTATACGTCTTGAAAGTTGCCCGTACCAGAGATGAACTTTGCGATACATAAGAAAGAAACATTGATCATCTTGCACACGTTAAAAACATGACAAAGGTATATGGAATACTAATGATTTGTTGTACACACCAATCATCATGCATTAAAGGATGTTAGGACCATGTCAATTTGCATTCGTTGATGAGTTCCATGGATGGAGTTTCTTGAATCCAACTCCGCCCGTGACATGCGGTACCAACTTGGAAAGAAGAATCATACAAGTACTCATAGTCAAAGACCAGATGTAGTGGCCGAGATCGGTAAAATGCTTGTCAAATGCAAACTGTACCTTGTGACGTTATCCACACAAGGTTAGAAGGGATTAGGAAGATACAAAAAAGAGTCTGGTTTGACAAACCATACTGGCAATGACAGTTGCCACAAAACCTGTCCAAGAAGACACTTTGGCTAGGATAAGACATACAAAGAATAGCGAGGTACTGCTGGTGGGACAAGATATACAATGTGTGCCAACAAAACCAGTCAAGACAAAGCCAACCCCCATGTTTAACTTAATTTTTACAAGTATCCAAAGAACTACGATGATTTATCTCCATGTAGTTCTTGGTGGATTATTCAACCACACTGGAGGAGTTTTATACAATCCTCCAAGTGGTTGATGACTTATCAAAGAATTAAACTTCATAGCAACTACAACAATGATCACCTTCGAGGGAGTACAACAGTTTTTCCTAGATAACACTGTACTCTGCTCCTCCATTACAAGTGACGGAGATGGAAGGTTTAATTACAGNGCTCCTCTACAAGTCCGCAACCTCTGTAGTGATGAGTACACTTCCCTTGTAGGTCGTCTATGACAATACACCTACAACATTAGCAGATTGTTCTAGTTTGAGCAACATATCACTAGTCGAAATCCACTAGTGAAGCCTCCAAACCATATTGGACAAGACTCGCCAAATACTTGCAACGACCCAAGAGGTTTTGACTCAAGTAATCGACAATAATTGGGCAGACATGGAGTTCCACGCTAACGACCGCATCCTACCAAGCTCATCAAACATTAGGTTAGGAGGATATGATTGCACAAAGCTGAATGAGAAGGGATTGGGGCCGCAATTGAAGAAATACACCCTTTATTGCAAATACATGACTCCATAGCATCATGAATTTCCGTTGAATGTTCCTTATTACCCAAAATTAACCCTAAAGGGACCCAAGTGAACTATTCTCCAACACATGCATACCTGTTCCATTACAATTGGAAGCAACTGAAGGCATTGATTATGCAACCAAAGATGTTATCGAAGACCAATGACTCGGAAAAGTGATATTTTTCTTGTCTTTTGGCAAGGCTACAATGCATGGTACAATAACTGGGAGCTCTTGATGATGTGTGCATGGTAAATTTACTAACAAATGTTTATTCTGCCTGGCATCAACATACACCTCGCAACATGCCGAAACGTTACTCTACAAAAGGGGGGAGTTATGTTGTTCCTCACATACATGAGTCCCCAAAATCCATGCCTGTGAATTCATTCATTTATATCTGTGGCCAACTGCACGTCGACCTCCAAACATCCACAATGTTTGGCAGATGGAACTTTGGCCACCTGCTTTGAGCCCCGGTGTTTCCCACTAGGTCAGACAAGTTTCACCACCTTCTAGAAGTGTCAATAGAAACATCACAAACTGTATCGATGTTTCTAAAGTGTTGAATAAGTTACGACGTGGCTAATCTTTTGTTAAGATGTACCTTGATATTCTTAATTTNTTCTTGTCTTTTGGCAAGGCTACAATGCATGGTACAATAACTGGGAGCTCTTGATGATGTGTGCATGGTAAATTTACTAACAAATGTTTATTCTGCCTGGCATCAACATACACCTCGCAACATGCCGAAACGTTACTCTACAAAAGGGGGGAGTTATGTTGTTCCTCACATACATGAGTCCCCAAAATCCATGCCTGTGAATTCATTCATTTATATCTGTGGCCAACTGCACGTCGACCTCCAAACATCCACAATGTTTGGCAGATGGAACTTTGGCCACCTGCTTTGAGCCCCGGTGTTTCCCACTAGGTCAGACAAGTTTCACCACCTTCTAGAAGTGTCAATAGAAACATCACAAACTGTATCGATGTTTCTAAAGTGTTGAATAAGTTACGACGTGGCTAATCTTTTGTTAAGATGTACCTTGATATTCTTAATTTCCCAAACTTCTGAACTGCTTTTCATGAAGCAGCCTCTCGTGATGTGACGTTGCACGCGTCACTCCTTGCTGTAACCTATGACTCAAAGTATGCCTCATTCTTGTTTGAGCGATTGTGTGTATGCACCTTTCAGTTATAAAAGTTGTCATCAAGTTTTACATACTGAAAATTGTATAAGACTGGGTTGTCCCAATTATTTGCATCGCTCTTTCCTGTGCATTTTGGAATGTTCACCATCTATGTTTTGAGTGACATCTGATCCTCTTCCATGCTTGAACAAACAATACCTTTCACTAGTCAAGAATGAAGAAAAGGGTCCTGAGTTGTTGCCTTATTGCACCCCTTGTGAACAAGAGATGAACTCCTTCCTTCAATCCTTTGATCTCACTTACAAATCCCTTCTTGAATATGCAAATTGCCTCCAAAAAATCTGGGGGTTGAACTTACTGTTTTTACACCTGATCGATCCTGTTAGTGCCATCCCCAACAAGTTAACTTGCAATGCATGGAGAGTCTTGGACCGCCTACATATGAAAACACGTCGATCTTGGCATGACAGCAATACATGCCATGCAGCTTTGACATGGCGCTTGCACGAGTTACTTCTTATTACGATGTATTGTTTTTTGCCAACATTTGGGTATACTATTGTTAACGAGCAAAGGACTAAATGTCTGCATGTGTTCTCAGTCTTCTGCAATGTCTAAATATGGTACTTTGATGTACCAAGAACTTTGTGGATATGTCTTTCGTCCACTATAAGCATTGCCTTTTGCTGTTGTAGCTTTCATTATGTAGATAGTAAAAAAATGGCATATCATGATGGATGACTGTACAGATCTTCTTCACGAGTTTCTCTGCATGGAGTCATACTAGTCTATATTCCACTCCTTAGTAAACTTGTGTTGGAGATTCTCAAAGTGTGAACCACATTGCTTGAATTATTTTTGGATTTGATGGACCATTATCTGTTTTACAAGGGTTGGATACAATTCAAAGGGTACAAGTGAATACGAAGTAGAGTCTCTAGGACCTTGAATTAGGCACACACCAGGAAACGATTAGAAACTCTCTCTAATTCTTCAGCGTGTGAGATCCATACCAGCTGAAACAACTATGGTGAGCAACGGGCAGCAAGCAGAAGAGAGAATGGACTAAAATACCTTTCGCTTTGAAGGATAAAGGCAAGAAGCTACGTTTATCTCACAAACAATACCGAGTAAAGTGAACATGATTTTCCTAACTCTTTTCAAATGATGAGCTGAATGGAGGCTCTTCTCAATTCTTAAGAGGGGCACAAGGAGGTTGCTGAAGCCAGATACAAGGTTCTAAAGCCCATTCCAGGACCTAATAACAACATTGTTAAAAGGGAGGATGTATGTATGGAGAAAACTTTTCCAGTGATGTAGTGTGGACTTGCCTTACAACAAGTATTGAGGTAGATGAATGTGGAATATACGTCAAGGGCTGCTCAACACTGGATGTAACACCAGTGGGGCAATCACCAACATTATAAATGGTGCAGGGAACTGTTTTCTCCTCGTATTGGAAAATCCTGCCACGTTTATCATTTCTTCCATAAGTTAGAGACAAACTAGCAAACAATACAGACCTGCATCTGAAACAACCACGGAGGTCACACTTGATACAAAAAGGTACTCCGCACATATAATGAGCTAGCAATGGTAGCTTTTGGGAGTACTTTGGTTTATAGTTCTTTTGCACTTGGAAATGCATTTGCTGGAACATCCATTGATAAAATGAGTACATGTACTCAAAATGGATATCATGACAAGACACAACACACGTTTGAGCACTATGCCTGGGGGATAGCTATCGACGCATGCGATACCTTCTCTTTATATTAAGAAGCTCCGCAAAGAGAGTAAGGATGCTCCACATTTCATGTAGAACACACGAGGTACTTTCTCCACGTGTTAGTGGCCATGCGCCAGCTAAAAGGGAAGCTTGGCATTGACTCTAAAATCCCATGGATTATGTTGGATCGTACCGCGGTGAGTGTACAAGAATCACAACGGTCTGAATTTTTCCATGGCATCGGGTAGTTTTTCATGATTTTTTTTCATACATGCAATGAAGGAAGTGCACATATGAACCCTTGGGGGACAAAGCCATAAAAAACTATTGCACAAAACTGGATGAAAAAGCAACTCGTCGTATGCCGAAGCGCTGGTCAGTGAATGTAACATTGAAGTCCTGTTTGACAAATGAAGGATCATGGTTTGCTAATCAAGATCAAGGGGCCACTATGATACGACATCTCATTTCCAGGGCATGGAATGAGGAAACTGTGAAGATTTGGATCGGATGTTCAACATACAATTTCAATAAAAACATGAAAACTTTTATAGCCACTTTCATTGGCTGATTAAGAAGACCTCTGTCAAACTGGGATCCAAACGAGACGTGTCATCCTCATTTTGCGATCTTGGGCCATTTGGAATGTTTTGCTTTATGTGAGGTACATAAATCTCGGCCTCACATTGAAATTACACCTCAAAGTATTTGTTTTTTTTCTTGGTCATGTCCACAGGTTTAAAGTATTAGCTGTTCAAGAATTTCCTTCAGTTTGTTTATGCCGTCAGCTCACATTCCTTTTTTTTGGTACATGGAAGTTTAACTTCTTCTGTGCATGATCACCTTGCAATTTTCATGTTCTTGTCGTATCTTAAAAATGTGTTCTCCCTCACCTTGTGGTTCACTACGTGCAATGGTTGTTATTGTTGCTACGAAATGTGGAGGATTGTTATTACCTTGATACCAAAACAGAGAAACACAAATAACTACAATGAATTAACTCCATACCAAGTTGTCCTCAGACACAATCAGAATGCATTCCACGCCTCACAAGATGCATTATCAAATGAATTTACTTTTTGGGTGACTTCCACTGATGACCTGCCTTTGGGAGATGCTCTTTTTTTATTCCCTGCCGTTTCATACGTCAAGAACAAGGGATTGCTTTGTCGGAAGCTTGTATTCTTAGCCAAACTTGGGTTATCAAAATGTGTACAACAGACAAAGTCCATCACAGGGAGGTATTTGATGTGAGTTTTTGTGACACACGATAAATGCATGGTGATTTCTTGCCCTGCTAAGTCTTCTTCTTTGTTACTCAATCAATCGGTTATAGATGAGAGTGGTGGCTTCAAATGGCCTTCACCCTGTTTTCTCAACCTTCATGGGTTGTTTCGTTTCTCACCAATGCCCCTCTTACCCTCTCTCCCCTCCCACATTATCTCATTTGTCCCCTTTCCCTTGTACTCTCTTGAGATCACCGTGTGTGGAAACAAGGGAGGGACAGGAGGGGCAAAGGCCCATTGGTCTTAGCGAGTGGCTCAAGAGTCATAGGTCAAGGCTGAAAGATTGGTGGCCACAAGGCATGGGCCTTTTATGTCACTTGACTAGTCGCCGGCCGCTTTGCCTGCCAGCATGAGGCTCGAAGGTAGCCAGAGAGGAAAACACCCTCAACGAGCCTTTACCGTCTCAAAGGGTGGGGGCTGGAATGGCCCTTTTGCACATTCTTAAATGATGGTTTGTAAAAATGAAGATGGAAATGAGGATGATGAATGGTGAGTTGGAGATATTTCAAAACTATTTTTTGGCTCCTATTTGTCAAAACGGAGCATCCACACATAACCACGTTGGATTTCTGTATCCTAAGTGGTTTTTCCTCCGAGAATACAATCCTATGAAAAGCCTGTTCATCAGTTTTGCTCCTTGGTGGCTCTACAAGAAATGTGTTAGTACATGTTCAATGATAGCTCACTCCAATTCTTGTTCACTTTTCACGTGGAAAAGCAAGCCTCGGGCTCCCACAAGGTGTGCTCTACTCCGTGACCAGTCCAATGGACAAGGTATCCCGTGAACCCCCCCCTGTTATAGTTTCTCATCATGATGCCAGAGAAGGTACATGAACTCATACAAGCGGATAGCATCAAGGAGTGCTAGCAGTGACTGGTGTTTTCCAGCCAGCCTTGTATGGAGCAGGCACATACACATGAAAGACATCGTGTATCTGCATACTTAAGACATTGCAACTGGTGTATCACTGGTCCGATGTGCGTAGTCACCAAGAATGGCCAAATCGACTCCATGTTGTCACAATACAACAATGTTTTCACAATACAACATGGTTGTATCGTGGCCATGTG
>SZWC01023038.1:0-16123 GCA_023375785.1 Penium margaritaceum | reverse complement strand
GCACACACACACACACACACACACACACACACACATTAAAACACAAATGCATCTATCAAGAAAGCAATGGCATGGACCAACTCATCCTACCCTCACTCTTGCAGCCACTAACACACAAAGCCCCTCACCACACACATAGTTTTTCTTTCTCTCAATTCAAATGCAACACAGGGAAAAAAGGAATTTGTCGCATTCCTTCCTTGGTTGTGCAGAACGTATTGGTCTTGGACACTTGGCAGTTCTACTTTCATTGCACTTAGGTTGGTTTGAGCTTTGATATACCTTCTCTTGCACTTGTGCTTGTTATAATGGTCTTGTAATTGTGCTAGTTTTCTTTTTAATTCCACTTGTGGTGCTTTCATTCCCTTTTCACTCAAACTTGTGCCACTACTCTTGCACTTGTGAAATTGACCCTGCTTTTCTGCTTATGTTGCTGTTTCTACCTATCCACTCATGTTACTTGTCATATCCCCTTCAATTAGAAGTGATGTTACTATTTCTCTCGTATTTGACGTAGGTAGTGAATGATGGAGTTGGGAAGACAATGAGGGTGCGACTGGAGATTTAAGATATGCAATAGTTTAGGTTGGATTTAGCAAATAACATTTTTATTATGAAACAAGGCAAATCATCCAAACATTAGAAGTCGTACATGTTGAATCGCACACTTTATGTTTCAACTTTCATGTTGCATATCTTTTTCCAATGTTCAAAAGTGACATGACTAGTTTCACTTGCACGTCTTTACGTACACGTATCCTTGCATTCAAATCGGTGCATCTTTTATGAAAAAGTGAGCCTTAGTTGGTGATGTGTAGCTTTGAATAAGCGGCACAAAAGCATTGCAGAAATTATGTGTGATTTCAATTTGAATGACGTTAGAGGAACTTATTTTGATTAACAATTATGTTTTAACAAGGTAAGAAGTATGCTAACACAATTCTTGAAATTTGCTTTCTCATGATGTTCTAATTGTAGAATTAAATCATCATGTTCTTCATAGAATGCTACTGATTATCTCCATCATGAGTGTTTAAAAACTATTTTTATACAAATAACACTTAGATATAAACCTCCTTTAAAACTTTATTTTTCATTTTGCTTTCATGATTTTTTCATTAATCACACATCAAGGTGTTGGTATGATTGCTCTCCATGTGTGGGTCATTTCTATGTGTGCAAACATCTCAAACATCTTTGGTATGATTGCTCTCCATCTTCCACTACTTCCACAGTCCAGTATCATCGCTTTCATGCACCACTATCCATTTTTATTCTCTCACGTTTTGTCTGGAGAATACCCAAGTTTCATGCTCAGATTCACCATGGATTACAGGTATTGATGTCATGTTTTTTCATATGTTTTGCATTCTAATATCCCATTTTGCAAGTTTAGTCATGCATAAGAGGTAATTCGTATGGATAAACAGGCAAAGGGAGGTTCAAAGACCATGGATAAGAAAATTCATCATGCATGCATCACTATTCATGAAAGTAAAAGGGTGAGGATATGGGAAACCATTCATATGAACACATAGTATGATCATTCTGTGGAATGAAGTTTAGAGTGTGTTGATGGAAACCAATTTCACTGCTAAGAACTACATTCTTCTACTGACTGGAGCTTTGGTTGTGAATGAGTGTCTGGTAAATATGTTATATTCTCCAGAAAAACTAGCACATAATGATTAGCAAAAAGTGTTAGTTGACATGGCAATATCATTCATGTTGTGGGAGATGTAGAATCAAAGAAAGAATCAACGAATGTGAAAGATAGGTGCGTGATTTAGGATAAAGTATGTTTTCAATGTTTTTATGTGCATAGATGATCAATAGTTGGAATATTATCTTATGCAAAATGCAAGATTTTTTTGAACAAAATTACGTAAGTTCTTCAACACGAGTATAAGGCATATGAGAGATTCCTTTAATTAAGTAAAGTGGTTTTTGTTGCAAATGCTTACATTGTACTAATATCACATTCAACAATGTACAAAGATCAGAATATTCAAACAAGGGATTCTACACCTTTGCACCATTTTAATGTTTTATTGATTTATGGGAGAAGGAAAAAGATGTATGATTGAGTTTCAAAGGTAAGTCATACATGGGGGAGCTTGCATCAAAAGCATTTGAACTCACTTAGTAACAAATGGAATATATTCATTCGGTGTCCATGAGAAATATTGTATCACGTTTCCATGAAATCATATGATGGATAGAACATGGTGTAGATCCATGGGAGGCAAACCTGAAATAGATCCTTTGTACATGCAGGTTGTATCAAGACCATGTTTTCCCACATGCCCATGAAACGGTGTATTACTTGCATATACAAAAGAAGGTGATGGATATGTGTAATCTTGCACACTTAGAATTGTCATTGAAGGAGATTCATATTTGCTTCTTACCACATATGAGTACATGAGTTCACCTTGGTGTTGCTACATCATTTAAAAACATGTCCTACCAAATCATGAAAGGAAAAATCTATAAGAAGGTGCACAAAGAAGAGGTGGCATTGCATGTGCTTTCAACACGGTAATGTATGTAATGAGTATCCCTTGCACCTACCATATGGTTATATCCACTCAGAAGATAATACCTAACCACACAAACATCCCATATGCCCAAATTGTGTCGCACAATTGTACCCAAGTGAAGAATCCAAGTCTTGAATGATAACAGAAAGGAATAAAAACTAGTACCACTACATCATGGGTAAATTTTATGATAGGACTCAAGGCACGTAGAAAAGAAACTACCACTTCCACAACAAAACAATTAGTAATCATCCAAGGCCCCAAGATCATCTTTATTACCTTGAGTTTTTCATTTTCATGCAAGAAAATGTACAATGGCGAGATGCCCCAAGATGAAAATGTGCAAGGCATAATGTGGTTTTTTGGCACCATTGTGTAAGGCAAAAGACTGAGGTTAACAAGCCACAAGAAGAAAGAAGTTGAATAACCCTTAAAGAAAAATAGTCCATGGCAAGGCCTCCACTTAAGAAACTAGTGATGGAAAAAACCAACACGCAAAACAATGTAATGATTTCCCATTGTTGTAATTGTAGCATCCAAAAAAATACAAAAAATGTTGAGAAGATTTGCAATCCTCACACAAATTGAAACAACTTGCAATATTCAACCACATAAAGAACACCTTCTTGAAATAAGTTTCACATATCAGAAAACTCAACTGAGAAGAATTGATAATGCAAATTGTTTTCTCTATCAGATGTATCAACTCCTTCCTTCATGAATCTGACACTCTCCTTGAAAATTCCTTCATGCATGTAGTTGTGCGTGGAAAATTTCATGTGTATTCACATACTACTATCCATTTATGTATGCACGTGTTTATCATTTCTTAAGTGAAACCTAAACCGTTTTCACACACTATTCTAATGTTTTATTCATTCCTAATTTCATGCTCCTAAAACTTTATTCATTAATCGTGAAGATGCGTGATTCATGGTTGTAGGAGAAAAGAATACATGTATGAAAGAGGTAGCTTGGTGTTACGCTCACGAAGGTGAAGTGGTTCACATTTGGAAACGGAGTCTATTAGTTTTCACAAGATTGGGGTCTATTCTTTAGAACCGGAAACCATACTTCCTTTTAGTAAGTGTCGAAACTCAACAGTATACATACAAATAGCGAGAGTGAGAGAATGAGGCTCGGTCTAGCCATTTGGAATTTTGGCACTTCACGTGACACAACGTCGTTCTCCAATTTGCTAACTCAAGAAGTCCCTCGTTGGTTCGACGGGGGGCTTCAAGGTTCAAATCGGGTTTCACAAAATCTGTCTAAGTTGCTCGAGATATTGTCGCCCGTCATTTCAGAGTATCGAGTAACTCCGCGAGTAGGTTTTGATGAGTTCGAGAAATGACGTGAAAGTAGTTGTTGTTGTGCAAGAATTCCTCGGGTATTCGGGAGAACTCCCCTCAAGCGCGGAAAAAGACTGTCGCGACTAAGTCGCAAAGTAAGCCAGGAGCGAATAAGCAAAAATAGGTCGCTCGTATGTTTTGGAACTTGTGTATGCCCATCGACAAACACTTCCCCCCCCCCTCTAGCGGCGACGTCCCGGTGCGTTACCATCACGTGGCTGGAGTCAAGATCGGTAGCAGTCAATGTGAGGATCGACGTCTGAGAGTTCACTATACGTCATCCAATTGTCAACTGCCACGTAATAGTTCTTCCACTTGACCAAACATTGGTCTGCGCCTCCTCGTCGGCGGTGATCGAGGATTTCCTCAACCTCGTACTCATTGTCACCGTCTGCGATCATGGGTGGTGGGGCAGGAGCCATGCGTGTAGGAAAATCTTTCGTTGGATCGGTAAAGTGTCAAATTTTACTCATGTGGAAGAGTAGGTGAATCAACATGTTATGGGGTAGTCGGAGCTTTGCGACAATTGGAGTGTGCATCTCCAAAATGTTGAAAGGACCCAACCAACAGGGTTTAAGCTTCAGATTATTTGATCCGTGGAGTTTGACGGTCGCAGAGTTGAGCAAAACGTTGTCGCCAATCTTGAACTCCTAGTTTGGCAATGTTTATCAGCCACTCCCTTCATGGTTGCTTGCATTTTTGCAAGGGTTTGACGAGTTTCTTCCCAGATCGTGGAGAGTTCTCATTGTTTGGTTTCAACAGTGGGGATGTTGCTCGCGGTCTGTAGATCAATCTCGGTGGTTAGTTCTCCTCCATGAACCACCTCAAACGTGTTTTTCCCGTTGCGACACATGGTGTTGAGTTGTATGCAAACTCGGCAAGTGACATCTTGACTACTTAGTCGATGTTGTTGGGTTTGCACAGGGTTTGGAGGAGTTGTTCGAGCGTTTGGTTTGTTTGCTCGGTTTGTCCATCGATTTATGGATGGAACACTGTTGAAAGTTGGAGTTGACTCCCATAACGCTGCATCAAATCTTGCCAAACTAGCTGGTGAACGGTGCATCTTGATCACTATTGATTGATCGCAACACCCCATGGAGTCAGACGGTTTAGTCAAGGAACAATTGGGCTACCCCTTGGGCGGTTACATCCGTAATAGTTTGGATGAAGTGCGCCATCTTCAAGAACCTGTCAACGACAAAATATATGTCGCTTAACCCATGCGGTGTGAGAGGCAAACCTGTCACAAAATCCATGGAGATGTAGGTTCATGGTTTTTCTGGTAACGGTAGTGGATGTAGCAAACGAAGGGGTTTGGTGCGCCAACTCTTGTGTCATTGGCATAAGTCACAACGTTTGTAGAATTTTGCGATGTCAACCCCCATCGTGTCCCACCAATAGTAATCGGCAAGTTTTTTCAAAGTCTTGTCAGCTCTGAAGTGACCCCCTCGGCCAGTGTCGAGACATTCCTCGAGAAGCATGCACTGTAGATCTTTGACTTTGGGAACGACTTGATTTTGCTTTTATATTTGCGCCAATAGGAGCTTGCAAAGTGCAACTTCATCATGTCGTAGGCTCCGTCATCCTCTAAGCTACATGTAAATGACTTTGCCACGTATGGGTTTGTTTGAATCTATAGTGTGTTAACCTCTGTGAGATTAGGTTGGTGGCTCAGCGCGTCTGCTTGATTTTTCTTCCCGTGTCGATACTCGACTTTTTAGCCAACGTTGGACTCGAGGAACTCCATTGATTGAGTTTGCCTTCAGTTGAGGTTTGGCTATGTTTTCAGGTTCTTGAGGCAGTGGTGATCCGTTAGAACCACACATTTGCGGCACTCCAAATAGCAGCGCCACGTTTTGAAGGCATGAATAACCGTGAGCATTTCCTTCTCCTGGACAGCAAAGTTGAGCTCTGCTCAGTGAAGCTTCCGCAACATGTACACAATGGGCTGCTCTCTCCCACCATTCTCTTGGAGAGAACAACACCGTTTGCTCAATGAGAGGCTTCTGTGGCAAAGATGTAGTTGGTTGTTGGATCTGCTAATTGAAGGGTTGGCGCCAAGGTCAAGGGTTAACGTAAATACGTAAAAGCATCTTGTTCACTTTCTCCCCTAATCCACTCACAATTTTTGCGAGTGAGGTTAGACAGAGGCTCTGACACTTGAACATAATCCTTCACAAACCTTTGATAATAGTTGCAAAATCCAAGAAAAACCAATACGTCGCGTATTGTTTTTGGAGTTGGCCAATCCGCCACCACGGATATCTTTTTGGGATCCAAGGATATCTGTGTGCCGCCGATGATATGGCCAAGAAACGAAATTGATCGTTGACCGAAGTCATACTTTGTGAGCTTCTTGGAGAAGTTTTCCCGTTGGAGGACCTCGAGCATCTGTCGGAGATGTCGTCAATGTTCCTCTGGGGTTGGGTTATACACGAGGATGTCGTCGAGGTACACCACGAAAAACTTGTCGAGGTATAAATGAAAAATATTGTTCATCACTCCCATGAATGTCACAGGGGTGTTTGTAAGTCCAAACGGCATAACCGTGAACTCAAAGTGCTCGTAACACGTTTGAAAGGCGGTTTTTGCAACATCCTTGTTGGCAATACGAATTTGGTGGTAGCCGCTCCGTAGATCGATTTTGCTAAAATGTTTTCCTCCATGTAGTTGGTCAAACAACTCGTCCGCCTCAGGTAGAGGGTAGAGGTTCTTGATCGTGATGTCGTTCAACGCCCGATAATCCACGCACATTCGTATTTTGCCTGTTTTCATTTTTTAAAACAGTTTTGGTGCAGCGTACAGAATAATGGACGGTTGGATGAACCTCTGAGCCAGCATGTTGTCCAGTTGTTGATTGAGCTCTATGAGCTTGTGATCATGCATCCGGTAGGTTCCATTGACGGTCACTCTGCTGCCGGGTTTAAGCTAAATTCGGTGGTCGATGTTGCGTTTGGGAGGAAGGTTGCTTGGTAGTACTTTGGGAAAAACTCCTTCGAACTCTTTTATGAGTGAAGCTAACTCTTGTGGTATGTTTGCAAACTTTGACGCCGATGAAGCTGATGAGGCTGATGAAGCTGTTACATCACCTGTAACGAAAGATTTGTTGCGCATGCTGCTCAGAACGACGTGGACCAACCACGTCGAGGCTTCTCTCCTCAAGTATCTTTTTTTCCATGTCAAGGGAGAGCGGCGTAGCAGGTAGTTGTCATACTCATGCGGTTGTTGCTGCCATGGCTTTGTCGCTCTCAGGTGCTTTGTTTTCAATTTTGGCTCATTGAGTGGGTTTTGGCTTCTGTAAGAGCGGTAGGAAGATTTGCTCTCCGCCCCGTTTGATGTAAACACCGATGTCGTTCCAGTCGATTCGCAAGTGTTTCTAGTTCAAAAATCTCGCCCATAAATCACCTTGTAGTCGCTCATTTGGCAGGATCTTGAAACAGTTACATTCTGCAGATCCCCGATCCATAGTTGTAATGACCCCTTTAGTCGGCGGATGCAAAGTCATCCGTTGACGTTTTTTCCTTCAGAATCTCTAGGTTCATGTTTGAAACCTAGCTTTTTCACCAGCTGATCAGATACAAAGGTGTGATATGCACCTCCATCAAATAACACCGGTAAAGTTCTTCAACTTTTGCACCTTTGCAATTGCACTGTCAACAGTATTGCATGCTCGTTGTCCTCGTATCCCTCATCAAGTGTTTTGATCTCAGAAACCTATACATCAAGTGATCGTAGCCGTTTGGGTGGACCATCGTTTGGCACAAGTTTTTTGGTGGGGACAAGAGTTTTGGCGTCTACTCTTGCCCTCTAGTGTTTCTCAAATTCTCCCCTCCCTTTTTACTTCTTCTGCTGCTTCCCCCCCCCCCCCTCTAGCTTTGTCTGGGGTAGTTCCTTGCAATATGCTTGATCTTTCCTCAGCTCAAGCAGGTTTATTCATCTCCTTTTTGCTAAATGGGATCTCCTTTCATTGGAGTTGAGTTCTCCAAATTCTGCGACCGATACCCGTTGTCCTCCTATGGTTGATACCTTGGGTACTAGCCCAAGGATTCGTTGAACTTTGAGTTAAAAACTGTAGAGTCGATTCATTCAACGACTACGATGATTTGCGCCAAATCATTAGGGATGTAGTAGATCATGAGTGCTCTACGAATATCCTGCTTGAGGCCGTTGTTGTACTCAAAGCAGAGTTCACCCTCTACAGGGTTGTTTTTTATGATAATGTCACGAAAACACCGCATGTATTATGCCATGTCGGCCAGTTGCTTCAGTCGCTGTTGCTGATAGCAAACTTCCGTTTTCTCGTTCAACTTGCCAAAGCGAGTGCGAGGGCGTAGGTGAACTCGCGCTATTATGATGGGGGAGTAATTGATGATTTCCAGGTCGGGGGAACCTGCCTGAGAGATAGTACGTATGGTGCCAACGATGTGGTAGCCATTGGATGAAGGCCTACAACTCTCTGCTACCGTTTGATGGCCATGAGATCGGCTCACCAACTTGAAGCAGTGCCCCCTAGAAGCGAGGGTGCGAGGTTCATCTTCTGATTTTCGGAGTGAACCCCAGTAGCGGTGAAGTATACCTCCAAACTCGTCACAAAGATCCTGACTGTCGGTCCTCTTGAATTCACAGGATCAAACGGCTAAGGAAGTTCTTGACGAATTGAGGATCCGCTGATTGGCAAGTACCGCTTCTTGCACTTTTGAGTCGCGGATTTTGGCGGTGTATTGCTATAGTTGCTTGACAAGCGTTTGTTGAAACACTTCCATCTGTGCCAGCCTGCTAGTCAGCTCCACGATCTTGTCTCATGTCGTTGATGGAGTTGTATGGATCGGTGGTGTAGGCGAAATCGGCATGTCAGGCCCCCTTGCCGACGGATTGGTTGCACCAGTCAAGGTGCCAACCGTCATCCACTTATCCCCCTCCATGATGCTAAAGGTCCTCCGCGAGGTACCTTCCGCCATTGCCGATGTCTTTGTCAGTTACCGTTGCTTCTCGCCGGGTGTGCTCCCCATATGCGCTGACTTCGTCGCAGAGTCTTTCAACTCCTTGTTGGTGGAGATGAGTAGGAAGACATGTGCAGATCTCTGGTTGATTTAGAAGACATGATGAAATCTTTGGCCATCGACTCCCATGGGTTTTCAAGAAGCTATAGAGGCTGGAGGAGCCCTGCCGGTGCCTTGTTCAAAGTCTTCTTACGAAGGCACGAATCACACACCATGCAATACTTCCTAATGTCACTTCTCCACCTTGGCCACCAGTAGTGCTGAGCTAGAGCATGTCTAGTATTTTTTATCCGACGTGACTTGAGGAAGGAGGATTATGAAACTCAAACATGATCTGTTGTCGTAAGTTTTTGACACTGGGGACCACCACTGCTCACCATGCCAGTACAACCTGGCATCCTCCACGAGGCCATGGCGTTTAATGTTCTTCGACTCAGCGACCATGGGTCCATAGTGTAGCCCATCTGAATGCGATTCTTGAAAGGGTTCACACTGACCAATGGTCGTGGGGGTGGGCAGAGTGGATTTGTGTGCAATGTTGTCTCTGCCACAATGGCGGTCAAGTGGTGGTTTATGATCTCATTATTGCTCAGCATGAGGCTCATGTGTGTAGGTTTTTGGCTCAATGGGTCTGCCACGTTAGCCCGCCGTGGTTTGTACTGCCAAGTGAATGTGAAGCGACTCAAGTATTCACTCCACCGTGCCTGTCGACGTGAAAGGTTAGGTTGCATCTAGAAGTACGTGAGCGGATTGTGATTTGTGACCACCGTGATTTGTCCCTCGACACCTTCAAGATAACAGCGCCACACTTTGAAAGCATGCACGACTGCCAGTAGTTCTTGATCCCCAGTGGTGTACCTGGTCTCTACATCTAAGATCTTGCGGCTCTTGTAGGCAATAGGATGGCCGTCTTGCATGAGCACGACTCCCAACCCTGTAACCGATGCATCACAACGTACCTCCCATGGTTTTTTGGATACGGGAGTGCAAGTACCGGTGCCAAGATCAGCATCATATTCACAGCCTCAAAAGCCTCAATGCATTTTGCTTACCAATTCCAAGTGCTTGCCTTCCGGGTCAGGGCACTGAGAGGGCTCACCAACGTGGAGTAGCCTCTCATAAACCACCGGAAGTAATTTGCGAGTCCAAGGAAGGAGCGGAGCTGACCGACGTTCTTGGGTTGAGGCCATTCTTTCACGACCTGCACCTTGCGAGGGTCAACCCGGATCCCCTGACCACTAATGACGTGGCCCGGGTACTCCAACTCTGGTTGCGCAAACTTGCACTTGCTTTTCTTGGTGAAAAAGCAGTTCCTGCGAAGAATCTCAAGCACCATTCTAAGGTGTCGCTTGTGTTCTTCCTGGTTCTTGGAGAAGATGAGGATGTTGTCAAGATACACCAACACCGACTTCCCCAGGTGTTCTCGAAAGATGTTGTTCATCACTGCTTGGAATGTTGCACGTGCGTTTGTCAGTCCAAAGCAGAGGACACAAAACTGATGGTGTTCAAGATGAATTCTGAATGTTGTTTTCGGTACATCCTCCTCTGTGATCCGGATTTGATGCTAGCCCTATGATAGATCCAGAGACGTGAAGACTTTTGCTCCTTGAAGCTGGTCAAATAGATCCTCGATGCGCGGGAGCGGGTATCGGTTTTTCACAGTGAGTCTGTTCAATGTCCGATAGTCTACACACATCCTCAAACCTCCATCTTTTTTGTTCACGAAGAGGATGGGAGCCCCGAATGGGGACAAACTTGGTTCAATCCAGCCTTTTCTGAGGTATTCCTTGATTTTTATTTCAGCTTCTTGTCTTTTTGCCGGAGTTAAACGATACACCAATTGAAAGGGGGGAATAGGCCCCTGTTCAAGTGGGATGGTGTGACCGACCGCACGCCTGGGTGGCAACCCATCCGCTGGAGGTTCAAACACGTCTGAGAATCCGGAGAGGATTGTGGCAACCCCAAAGGGTACGTCACTCTCCACCTCATCATCAAGTTCATTTAGAGTTGCCAAGAAACACCGTTAGCCTTGCCTCAACCGCCGTTTCACTTGGAGTGCTGTGAGGTTGGCTTGGGGTGGAGCTTCAAGACGCTAAATTTGGGGGATTGGAGACAAAGTGATAATCTGGCGTCCACTACCGATTCGTAACGTCTTTGAGATGAAGCACATAAGCGCTTTGTGGCTCACCAGCCATGGATCCCCTGGCAGAACATCGATGGGGTCCATGTGGTCCAACACTGTTAGGCGAATAGTGGTTGTGAAGCCGGGCAACGTGGGTCATGCTGTACACTCACCGATCACCGGCACCTTCCTATTATCACCGTAAATCACCGTGCCAGTATGAGGAGTGTACTTCAACTGCCACATGCGCACAAATGCTCCAGTCACGAAGGAGTCATCTGCTCCGATATCAGCAAGGATAGATACTGGAGCACCTGCAAGCTTGCCATCAAACTGCATGGTCATGCTTGCCTCAGATTTGCGTACAAAAGACTCGATGGGGGCTTGCCCTCCAAGTGGTAAATGCGTTAGGCATGAGTACTTCTTTGGAGCTCCATCATACCATCCATCTGTTCCCACATGCGGTGTCCTTTTGTGAACGAGGCCAAAAGCTTCCATCCTTTGAAGGCAGACATGTTCATCGCTGGACCGACAGGTACAGCCACCGTGATTTATGTTAGAGAATTTCTCTTGTAAGCCTCATGTGTAGCTTCCGAAACAGAGAGCCAAGTTTCCTTTGTAGCAACAACCAAAGATGTACGATTTTTTTAGGTTTTCCTTGGTTGCATACACAAGTGGGCATGAGCGATCATGGAAGAGGGATTGAGGATTCATGAATGGTGCATAGATTGTTGAGAAACATTGTTATGAAAGAAACTCAAATTTTTTGCGATCATCATCACAAAACATGAATATTCTACCCTCGTCCTCTCCATGACTCACAGCAACTCCAGATAGCAGTCCACTCGTGGCTACTAGGGATCCTGAAAATCCTGCTCATGGCCATGCTGGGGGCGGCGAGCGCGCCTGGCCGCTCTTGCCTCCAAATCCTGATCCTCCTCACAAGGGCGTCCGTGTCCATGCTGGCCACGGTGTGCACTAGGATGTTGCATAGCTGCAAAGGCCTGGCCCTTGTGTTGGCCCCCCTGAGGGCGCCCCTGGCCTGTCGGGGCATTGCCATGGCCGTGGCGCTGTCCACCTTGTTGCTGGCCACCACCATGGAAGCGGTTCTGACCTCCGCCATTCGGACGATGCTGGTCACCGCCATGGCGCCAACCAAGCCCGTGGTGTTGCTGGCCGTGCTGCTGTCCCTGCTGCTGCTGTGACTACTGTTCGCGATGACGACAGTCGCGTGCGATATGTCCAACTTTGTTCCAGATCCTGTAGATGACTGCACTACAGGTTGTGTTCTCTCCATCACGACGGCGAAATGTCTTTAACGGCTCTAATGCAACGTCTGCAAAGCGCTTTGCGGCACCGCCTGTTGGAGCTAGTGTCTCACGTGAAGTGTGGCTCTCGCGCGCATCACGATCCCAAAGACCAAAGTTCATCTTGTAGACCTTGCAAATGCGTGTCACAAGGGCGCGCAAACTCTCCCAATCCTTTTCGTCATACTGGAGGCAGAAAACCTGAAGCTGCGGGCTGGCCAAACCAGTCAGAAAGAGGTTGATCCTGGCTTGTTCAGTCAGGTGACGCTCGTCCACCTTGTTTGCTGTCTTGAAAAAAATATCTGCATACTTCTCAAAAGACATGCCTCCTTGCATGTAAGCTTCCAACTCTTTCTTCGCCTTCTAAGAGTCGGCGAGTTTGGAGAAGAGCTCGCGCATGAGTGCGCAGTACTCCTCCAAACTCAGGTCGGTTTGAAGCTGCTTCTGCTCGTAAAGCTCTGTCAGCTTATCAAAGGGTTGAGGCTTGAGGGAGAGCATCCCTTGAGCACCCCGCTCCTCCTTGTCAGCCTAGGCAAGGCGTAGGTGGCGGTCGAGAATTTTGAGGAACGTGTTAATGTCTCCCATCCCATCGTAGCGATCCGCCGGCTCTAGTACCACGCGGTCGCTGGTCGCACCCATCCTTTGGGCTCAAGGTGGTGCAGCTGCGACCCTCATCCGTGGTGCATCAGCTTGTGCCCGTGAGGTATGTCCACTGACCGGGGCGTGAAGCACGTTATGAGCAGACTTACGTATGTTATCGATGCTTGCACGCTCACGATGCTCAAAAATCTGCTCCACCTCATCTTCGACTGTATGAGGAACTGCTCCCACGGCCGCGTTCAGCACCACCCGCTGGTTCGCCGCTTCCTTTGCGCGAACGGTCTCAAGTGCCTGCTCCGCAACCTTCGCCTTGTGCTCAGCAGCTGCCAACTCGTAGACCATCTTAGTGTTTTCTTCATATAGCCTATCATTGAATCGTTTTGTTGTGAACACCCATTCACAAAGGCTGGCGCGTACCATGTCACCATCGTACGCTAGAGCACCCATGATGTTCATTGCAAGATCCATGTCTTCTGTTGAAAGGCGGGCACGAAGCTTGTCAAGTTCACCTTCGATGTTGAGGCAGCACGTAGCACTACCAAGTGCACAACTTGCCACTACAGGGCTTGGAGGGTTTGCCTGGTGGCCTCCCTCACCCTCAACACAGAGAACAGCACGACCGCCTCCATCAGCACGTTGAGATCGTCGCTCCGCATTTGCCTCCTCAGCCGGTTCCATTGATGCACACTTTCCAGCCTCACTACCTTTACTGGTGGCATCGTGGGCCTCCGCTTCTTTGTCCATGTCTTGCTCGGCCTCGATGACCACCTGATCTGCTGGCTCGTCTGGGGACTCGTCCCCATGCTCGCCACCGTCGAAGACCTCCTTGGAGTTGGCGACATTGGCTGTACCCTCTTCAGCAGCCTTCGAGCCTTCATTGGCCAGAGTCGGTTGAGCATCGTAGCCAAAGTTGAGCTCAACGATCAGCTTGCGAGGTTTCCCATCGCCTTGTGGTTCGACTGCGTGGGCACCTTCGTTTTGTTGCTTGTTGTTAGGAGCCTTTGGTGTCTTGCCTCTTGGCGACGCCGGTTGAGAATTTCCCCCTTTTGCCACTGTCTCTCGGCGTGGCTTTACGAGGTGGCTCACCGGTGCCAACGTCCCGCGACGCTCCTTGGACCCCATTGGTGTTTGCTCATTCGAGTGGCGTGGGCTGACATTTGGAGAATGCCCCATAACCACAGAAAGTCCAGTCCCGAGGCCCGCCATTGCTTTTGCAAGGCCTCGCTACGGGTCACCCTTTTCCCAACCTCCTCCTTTGTGATTTTTATTTCCTCTCTTATTTTTTTTAAATGGGTAGAGGACACACTAGTAGTCAAGGTGTGCCTCACTTCAAACCCTTTTTGGGAGGTGGTTGGCATTCTTAAAGCTTGCCCTCTTCACCTCGTAAGGGGTGGACCGAGGTAGCTTGGGAGGTTCCCTCCTTCACCCTCTTGAGCGGTGGGCCGAGGCTCCCAAAGCGTGCCCTCCTTCACCTTGTTAGAGGCGGACTGACGTGGCTTTGAGGAGTCCCTCCTTCACCCTCTTGAGTGGTGGGCTGAGGTTCCCAAAGCGTACCCTCCTTCACCTCAGGAGAGGTGGACCGAGGTGGCTTTTGAAAATTTCCTCCTTCACCCCCCCTACCTTTTTTTCTTGGAAAGAGGTTGGTCGTTGCTGAGAGAAGATTGTTTTTTTGAAGGATGCAGCACTAAAGTTTTGAAAGTAGGGTGTGGTCAAAAGTCTTGGAATCCAAAGGAGAGCGAGAACATCCTGAGAAATGGAATAGCCACGACCAAATGGTACAAAGACGACCTCTAAGTCATAACATCAAGTAGAAATACATTTTCTGAGTTCAACAAAAAACGGCTTGAAATTCGGAGGTCCGGAGGCCAAGATTTGGCTCCTCTCTTCTCCTTTCCACCCAGGAACCCCGGGTTGACTCGGAAGTCTCTCTGGCCGTGAAGGAAAAAAAAAGAAATTCGGCCTTGGAGGCTTGGTCACGCCCAATTCGCCCTTGAATGCCTCCCTTGCTGTTGTAGTAGCTCCTGGCCACGCAAGCAGCTGGTCCAGCAACCCCCTGCTGCGGTCTGCCTCCTCCCGTCGGCCTCTCCTCACGTCAAAACGGATAGTGGCGCGACTTCGCTGTTGGACGAGGTGAGGATGAGAGGAGAGAGAGAGAAATAGGTTTTTGGAGGGTGGAGTAGCTGGGGTGAAGTAGGAACTCCAAGGTTGGGGAGGGTGAGAGTGAGCGAGTGGTGGATGTGGAGTAGTGGGCAGGTAGCGTTCCGCCAGCGCAACTGCGAAGTGCGACTGTCGCTCATCGATGGGCACAGTTCTCCCCGTGTAACGTGACGAAGTGCACGGAGGGATGAGGACGAGCGGTGAGGTCACCGGTCGTTCTGGCTCTGGTACCAAATGTAACGCGGAAGTTGGGACTTAGCGACGAAAGGTCTCGGCGAGCTCGGAAAAGTTCGCGTTGTAAAACTGAATGACCATCCTCCTCGTCGGAGTGGTCTTTCCTTGCCCGAGTCGTCATGGCTCGCCTCGCCCTTTCGAAGCTACGTTGTTTTTTCTTTATAAAGTTATGATTTGTCAATTATTCATAATTATTTATGTATTTCTTTAGAAAGAACGGTAGAAACTTCTTGACCGTAACTTCTGTCGAGATGCTCAATTGGATTCGATTCCCACTGTTTGCTTCACGCGTTCGCGTCAAGCTTGACGCGACCTCATGGTGTCGGTCGCGAAACAGTGTCCATGGACTGTCGCAATCAGGTAATGATTACGACAGTCCATCTTGACTGTAAAATTTAGGTTCTGTTCTAAAATTCGTTGTGTTACGCTTGTGTTTCCATTCGGAATGTTCAAGGATTGCGTGTTGAAATTCTTGTGTGCACATTTTTCCAATTGAAATTGCTTTGTTCTCATCAGGAAAGTTGATAGGTTGGTGAGACTTGTTTAAGTTTGGACATGTTTTATGCTTACCCAGAATGTTGTAAATTTTTACACACAGGTTCGAAATTTCACAGTTTTGTGTTCTCATCTTCAAGTCCTACTAGTTTTCCGCTTTCCTCCCTTGAACTTAGTCGCTTTTAGCTCTCGGTGAAAATGCCGATTACCCCCTGTTTTGTCACCCTTGACCCTCATATACCCCTCCGTCGGAACAATAAGCCCCATCCGCCCCTCCGTCGGAACGATAAGCCTCATTCGCCCCTCCGTCGGAGCG
>SZWC01023037.1:0-27432 GCA_023375785.1 Penium margaritaceum | reverse complement strand
GCTTCTCGCACTGCCACAACGACCCCAGCGTGTATGTGCGTGCGGATGACCAGGGGCTGTTGCTGGTAGCGCTGTACGTGGATGACCTGATTCTGGCCTCCACCTCCATGAAGGCCCTCGAGGCCCTCAAGGAGAAGCTGCATGGGCGGTTTCAGATGAAGGACATGGGCGAGCTCGAGTACTACTTGGGCATTGCTATACATCGCAACCGAGCTGCAGGCACCATCGAGCTCAACCAGACGAAGTACATCTCAGAGGTGCTTCGGCGCTATGGCATGGAAGACGCAAAACCCCTCAGCACTCCTCTCCCCACGAAATGCAATCTCACCTCCGCCCACTCCCCCAGCACGGAAGCCGAGCGCCGCGAAATGCAGGATGTGCCATACCAGTCTGCGGTGGGTAGCATCATGTATGCCATGGTTGGCACGCGGCCGGACATCTCCTTTGCTGTGGGGCTAGTCAGTCGGTTCGTGGCCAACCCTGGGCCACTCCACTGGCAGGCCGTGAAGCGCATTTTGCGCTATCTCAACAAGACACGGCACATGGGGCTGCAGTACGGCGGCCTTCAAGGAACAGACCCTTTGCGCCTCAAGTGCTACACCGACGCAGATTTTGGAGGCAACGTGGATGATAGGAAGTCCACCTCGGGCTTTGTGTGCCTTGTGAACGGTGGCGCTGTGTCGTGGGCCAGCCGCAAGCAAGACTGTGTCTCCATCTCAACCGCAGAAGCTGAGTACGTGGCGCTGTCTGAGGTGTGCAAAGAGACGTAGTGGCTACGCAGCTTGCTCGCTGAGATGCACGCACCACAAAAGGAAGCCACGGTCGTCCACGTCGACAACCAGAGCGCGATGGACATCGCGTTCAAGGACACTCTCTCCAGGCGGACCAAACACATCGACATCCGCTATCACTACACACGCAACCTTGTCGCCAAGGGAGTGGTGGATCTGCAGTACATCGCGACCAAGCAGATGCTCGCGGACTTCCTGACAAAGCCGCTGGACAGTGATCCGCACATGGCAGGGGCACGGGGCATCGGGATGGTGAGCGCAGCAGACGAGGGCTGAACAGGCGGCCCACTTCACACGTGGCCGACATCGCTGGGCCCATGGTCGCAGCAGGAATCTAGCCGCAGATGGACGCAGGTACAAGGGAGAGTTTGTTATGTTCTGTGTATGCCCCTGGTCCAATCAGCGGAAGATTTAGACTGGGTATGCACTGCGCTTGTAGCGCAAGTCCCCCAGCGACATGCAAGAGAGGCTAAGAGAGACAAGGCATGCACTACTCATCTTTGTGGAGTAAGTCCCCTTGGTCTACTCTTGGTAGTGTACCTGGTGCATGCTCCTTAGGACAACTTCCTATAGCCTAGTGGGTGAAGGTGCCGTCTCGCAAGCGAGAGGTCCGGGGTCGAATCCTCCCAGGACCAAATTTTCTTTGTGACTAAAAAGNAAAACTGATGACACTGTCTAGGGTAGCCTTGGGGGGAGGTCCCTCCAAGGAGCCACTGGGAGCACTGACCAGAGACTATATAAGGCCTGTCATTTGCATGTGAATTCATCATCATCTCTTACTCTTGAGACTTGGGAGAAAACTAATCCCTTGTTGGCCACCAAGAAAGAGTGTAAAGAACAAGTGCAAGTGCACACTTTGGTGTGTAGCATTGCCAGTTGGGTGAGAGTTTGGAACACTCTCCGGCCACGGTTGGGAAAAGCTAAGTGAACCTTTCAGTGTGGAAACACCACTCCGTGGGTGATCTCTACCTTGGTTGAAATACCAAGGGCGGTCGGCGGTTTGCCTGTCGGCGCCGTTTACTCTAGACCGTGGCCAAGTGCGGAGTGACACCATACCCAGAGCAACTGTTTGTATGAGGCTATGACCAGCATGGCGGATAAGACAAGGCCAAATTCTGGTACAACGCACCCTATTAATGACAATAGGGTGCGTTGTACCAGGTGGTCATTCCCCCGAATGACAAAATCCAATGAGTGCTACTCAAAGAATGCCACGACACAGAACTAGGTGGAAAATTGGGAGAGAACAAGATGCTGAAGAAGTTGGCAAGAGACTCTTCTTGGGAGAATATGTACCACAACGTGGCCAACTTCTGCAAAAATTGCGACACATGCCAGCGACCAAAATCCCGTCGCACAAGACCACCCGGACATCTGCAACCGCTCCATGTTTCGATAGAACCATGGGCAGACATCTCCGTGGACTTCGTCAAAGGATTACCAGTCACACCCGAGGGATATGATGTAATCCTCATGGTCGTCAACAAGTTTTCCAAAATTCCCCACTTCATCCCGACAACGATTACCGTCACCGCAGAGGGAACAACACGGCTGTCTAAATAATATCGTGCGGCTACACGACGTGCCGAGAACCATCACAAGCGACAGAGAAGGTTGGTTCACAAGCCATTTTTGGCGGGAAAAAATGAATCGCTACAGCGGCAAAATTCAACTTTCAACAGCATTTCATCCTCAAACCGACGGTCAAACCAAGCACACAAATCATACGCTTGACCAGCTTCTCCAAACACTACGTGAACCTCACAGGACGGACTGGAAAAAAAAAATTCCATCCGTCAAAATGGCATATAATTCGGTAGTTTCCACCGCAACGGGTAAAACTCCGTTTGAAGTGGTGTATGGCAAACTTCCCGCCATACCAGCTAGATTACATAGTCGTAGCAACATCCCCGTACTTGACGTTCTACACCAAAACTTCACCACAATCTGGGAGGAAACACGAAAAACCCTCTCAAAGACACAAGTAGCGGACCGACATCGCTCCGCTGACATCTTCACCCTTGGCAACAAATTCCTCCTCTCATCTGCAAACATCAAACTCCGCGGAGCCGACTCTTTGGAGCTCAAACCTCGGTAGTAAGGCCCATTTAAGATCAAGTGCAAGCAAACCCTTGTGGTTGCACAACTCAAACCTCCCGACACTATGCAAGTCCATGTGGTGTTCCATGTCAACAGACTCAAGCACTACCGAGACCCCAAAGAAAACATCTCTGGCAGGGATTCCCCTTCTCGGCCTCCCGTTCAAGTGGACGAAGACAAGGAGTACGTCGTCGAGGACATCCTCGGCCACCAACGACGAGGCAAGATGACATAACGTCCTGTCAAGTGGCACAGCTATGATGCCATACATAACAACCGGGAACTCTACGACAACCCCCGAGATGTCAATCATCTCATTGTTGGCTACCACCGCCGTCACCGAGCCACATCTACACGCGCGCCGGAACATCGCGGCTAAAAGGGGGAGAAGTATTATGTACCAGGCGTACAAAAGTCCTTAATCCTTCCAACTGGGCTCTTCTCTTATCACACAAACACCCATCGCGTCGCTATAACTGTGATCTTCACTCCCACGGTCGTGGGCAAACTGGCCAACTGCCCCATCCTCAACACATATTCCCGAACCTTCAGACAGCGTCAACCTCTCTCGCGAACCTACGAGCAAAAGTATCATGACCTTTTCGTCAATTTTTCAATGTAACAAGACGAATATCGACTTACAAAGATGTATCTCGCATCTTCACCGTCCACTCTCAAAGACCACCAACCTCACGGCGGACCTTCTTGAATTCAGTCACTCACGACGTGACTCCATAGTTGTTGCTTGACAGTCGACCCAACGACCCTAACTATGCATCATTCGTAACTTGACAGTAGTATTTACCGCACTGCCAGGCATACTCGTCCACTTTTTGGTTGTATTTCTTGTGGTTCTTATATTCTCCCAATTTTGGCTGCTTTTGAGTTGATTTAGGAGCCGTTCATTAGCCTTTACGGAAAAAAACGAGAACGTTCACATTCGTCCACGGCTTGGATCCGCGGACTAGCTAAGCGACATGTCGGCCTTGTTGGTTGGCAACCTCGGTTCAAACTTCCAAAAGTTTGGACCTGAGGTGAAGTGGTACCTCGTGAGAGCAAATGATTGTGGCCCATGGGCTCGGAATGCGGGTCAGCACCTGTCTTGAGATGTTTTTTTTTTTTGCCGGTCAAGTTCACGGTGTTCAGAAAGACCTGTTTTGAGCCCGACTCATGCTAAACTCTGCAGGATATAATTTCTCAAGGAATTCGTCCATCAGCCTTAGATTTTTTTGTGGAACGCTTGAACTGGACAAAATAATTATTATAGACGAATATGCTTGGCAGTACGGTATATGTTATCTCATTTTGACACTTGTCATCAAAGTAAACTTACCGCTGATTGTAAATTGCTTAAGTGTCCCAAATTCTAGATGGTATTTGCCTCACAAATCTTGCTTGTTCATCATCTACATTCCGTTTGGCGTAACGCATACAAGTGTCGAGTTACGAATGAGACATAATAGGGGTCGTTGGGTCAATTGTGGAGCGGTGCGTACGGAGTCGTGTTGTGAATGGTCAGATTCAAGAATGTCCGCCGAGTAGTTGGGGGACTTCGAGAATCAACAGTGAAGATGTGAGATGCATCTATACAAATCTAGATCGTCTTAAGCATTGAGAAGTCAACCGAAAGGTCGCGTTGCTTTTGTCGTAGGTTCTTGAGAGTGGTCAAAGTTGTTAGAAGGTTAGAGAAGATTCACTGGAGGCGGTGTGGTTAGCTGGTTTGCCCTCGACCGTCAGAGTGAGTATCATGGTCTCGTGACACGATAAGCTGCTTTTGTGATAACAGAGATTCCCACTCGGAAATAATAGGGACTCGTGTACATCTGGTACGTAACACTTCCCCTCCTTTAGCCGCAACATCCCGGGGTGTGTACAGGTGTGGCCTGGTGACGGCAGTAACATCCGTCATTTAAGTGGGTGACATCTCAGAGGTTGATGTAGGATTTGCAGCTGTTGTGCATGACATCGTAGCCATGCTAGTAGATGATGTACAATGTTGTCTTGTCTCGTCGTTGATGGATGAGGATGTCCTTGTTGACGGACTCTGTGTCTTTTTCCACTTGAACGGGAGGTGGAGAAGGGACATCTCTGCAAGGGAACTTCTCTCCAGGGTTTTGGTTGTGCTTGAGTCTGCTGATGTGGAAGACTGGACGAACGTGCATAGTGTCGGAGAGTTTGAGTCGTGCAACCACGGGCGTTTGCACGCCCTTGATCTCAAACGGTCCCAACCATCAAGATTTGAGCTTTGAACAGTCGGCTCCTCAAATTTTGATGTTTGCTAAGCTGAATAAGACTTCGTCGCCAGCGGCGAACACGTCGTCATTGCGATGTTGGTCAGCTGCTCCTTTCATCTCCACTTGCGCCTTTGCGAGTGTCTGTCGTGTTTCCTACCAGATGGTGATGAAGTCTCGGCGTTGAACGTTGACTGTAGGGATGTTGCTGTGACTTTCTAGTCTAGTTGATGTGATGGGATGTTTGCCATATACCACTTCAAATGGATCGTTACATCTTGTGGTAGAAACGGCCAATAAGTATGCGATTTCAGCGGTTGGGATTTTTTTGCCCAATCTGTCCCACGAGGTTTGCATAGTGTTCGGAGAATTTTTTCAAGCGTCTGGTTCGTTTGCTCGGTTTGACCGATGCCATTGGAATTTGAATTCTGCTGCCGTAGCGAGTCATCAGCACATGCAAAAAATGGTTGGTGAATCAATCTTCCTTGTCGCTTGTGATGGTTCTCAGTATGCCGTGTAGCCAAACAATGTTGTTTAGAAACAGCCATGCTTTTCTCTTTGTGGTGACAGTGGTCGTTGACGGGATGAAGTGGAACACTTTCAAAAACCTGTCAATGACCATGAGGATTATGCCATATCCTTCAGGTGTGACCGGTAATCCTGTACCGAAGTCCATGGAGAATTTAGCCCATGATTCCGTGGAATGGGGAGCAGATGTAAGAGTCCGGATGGCCGTGTGCAACGGGATTTTTGTCGCTGACATGTGTCGCAAGTCTTGCAGAAGTCAGCCATGTGGGATTGGATTATATCACACCAATGATTTTTTCCAGCTTTTCCAACGTCTTGTCCTCTCCGAAGTGTCCTCTTGGTCCTGTGTCTTGGCACTCTTGGAGCAGCATTCGGAAAAGTTTGTCGTTCAGGGGAATGACCACATGGCGAGTGAAGCGTCGTCGCCAATATGGTGCATCATACCAGAAGTTTTTCTTTTTATATCCACCATGCTATTCGTAGACACGTATGAACAACAACTCAAGATATGGGTCTTGCTGTAGCTGTAGCATCGCCATTAAATCTAGTTGGTGGCTGAGTGCGTCCGCTGGGTTGATTTTTCCTGACCGGTACTCAATATCTTAGTTGAACCAGGATCCAAGGAACTCCATCCATCGGGTTTGATACCGACTGAGGTTTTGCAACGACTTGAAATGTTTGAATGTTGTGGTTGCTGCGCATGATGCATCGGCGGCACTCTAGATGACACCGCCATATCTTAAATGCATGTACGGCCACCCGCATCTCCTTCTCATGTACGGTGTAGTTGAGTTTCGGTCTTCGCATTTTTTGGGACATTTAGGCAACCGGTTGCTCACCGTTACTGTGGTCTTGCAGGACGACTGCATCAATGGCTCGGTCTGAATCGTCTGTCGCCATGAAGTAGTTAACCGTTGGATCAGCTAATCGTAGGACGGGCACTGAGGTTGGAGCGTTCCGCAAAGTGTTGAGCGCTTCTTGTTTGTTGTCTCCCCATCGCCACTCATTCTCTTTTTGAGTGAGGTTGGAAAGAGGCACTGAAACCCAGGAGTAATCTCGTAGGATCACCGGTAGTAATTGCAGAAGCCAAGGAAAACTTGAATTTCTTGAACATCGGTCGACATTGGCCAATCAGCGACTACCACCACTTTTATTTGGATCCATGGTGATCCGTCCCCTGTTGATGATGTGACCCAAAAAGTAGAAAGAACGGCAACCAAAGTCGCACTTCGAGAGTTTTCCAGAAAACTTATTTCTTTGTCAAGTTTAAATTCAAGAACGTTTCGAAGATGTCCATTGTACTCCTGCGGGGTGCGACTCTGCACCAGAATGTTGTCAAGGTACACCACGATAAAAGCATCGAGGTATGGTCGGAAAATGTTGTTCATTGTTGCAATTAACGTCGCTGGATAATGTGTGAGTTCAAAGGGCATGACCATGAACTCAAAGCGCCCATAACGAGTTCAAAACATCATCTTCTCAATGTTGGCGTCTGCCACACGTATCTGGTGATAGCCGCTGTGCAAATCAATCTTGCTGGAAATTCGGGCCCCTCCAAGTTTGTCAAAAAGTTCATCAGCTCGGAGAAGAGGGTATCGGTTGTTGATGGTGGCGTCATTACATGCACGATAATCCACACACATCCACATCTCGCAATTTTTCTTTTTCACGAATTGTACGGGTGCGGCGTATGGTGACATGGATGGGCGGATGAACCCTTGACCGAGCATCTCGTCGAGTTGTTCTTTTAGCTGTCAGCTCGTGAACGCTCATCTGAAAGGCCCGTTGGACTCTAGGTATGTTGCCCGGCTTTAGTTTGATGTGATGGTTGATGTCTCGTTCAGGAGGTAAGGTTCTCAAGAATTCATTGGGGAAGACGTTCACAAACTCCTCGATGAGTGGTGCGAACTCCTTGGGTACCATCGAAAAATTTGTTGATGCTGATGAGGCTGATGAGGCCGATGATGAGTCAGCTGCTGCCACTTCCGCCTCTCCTATTGGCTCGAGATATATGAGCCACGCATGAGCTCCTCGTTGTATGCAGTAATTGGCCACATCAAGCAGTATCAGTTGCACAAGCTGTCGCATTTTGGCTAGTGCGGCTTCCTCTGCTGCTTCCACCTTTATTGCTTCCGCTGTTGACTTCCATCCCGCATGCGGAAGTTGTCTTTTGGTGCCATTGATTTCCACGTTGACATTGCCACTGTCCTAGTCGACGTACGGATTGTGTCGGTATAAATAATCTTGTTTGAGGATGATTTTTTTCATCGCTTGTTGGACAAGACCTCTAAGCTGTTACATCCCGTAGATCTCCCACTTGTAGTCGTAGTGGTTCTCGGAGTCTCCGTATTTGTAGTCTCCCATCAACAGTTTTTCCTTCAAACACCCCTGGTTTGGTCTGTAAGTCCATTTTGCAAACTATGTCATTGCTCATGAAGCTATGTGAAGCTCCTCCATCCAATAGTGTCGGTGCCATTATGCAACTTGTACATCCTCGAGGTTAAACTTTAAGCAGTATCGCAGGTTGGTCGTCCTCGTATCCCTTGTCAAACTTTGCGATCTCAGCAACCCTCTACGGTAATGTAGGCTGTTCAGGTGTGTAATTTTTTGGTGCAGATCGCTCCTCATGCACAAGAGTTGCGGCTCTTACTCCTACCCTCTATCATCTGCCAACTCAATTTCTACGACTTCTGCCCCTTTTTGGCCCACTGCTTGCTTCAACAATTGCAAACGATGTGCTCAAAGTTTTCGCAATTGTAGCAGGTTTGCGTATCGCTTTGGTCAACGGCTTCCTCTTCCATTGGAGTCAAGGAGTCCGCCGATTGGTTATTCCAGCTACCACGTCAATTGTGGTTAGGATGTTGCCATCTCTAGGATTCATGGATCATAGTGTTGTAGTCGGTGTAGTCAATCTTTTCTGCTTCTGCGATCATCCGCGACAGGTCGTTTTGGATGCCGCAAATGGCGATTGCTCACCAGATATCTCACTTGAGGCCGCCGTTGTAGTGAAAATAGAGTTCATCGTGGGTGAATTCTGCTCTAGTGATGATCTCGCAAAATCTTTGCATGTACTCTGCCATGCTGGACTACTAACGGAGACGTAGAGTTTGTACCGTGCATGGGAGTTTTTGTTCAGTCGTCCAAAACATGTGAGCATCACGCGTAAGAATTCATCCTAGTTGGTTGGTGGCGTCATTGCGTCTTACCACCGTGGGTTGATCTGCTCCGAGGGTAGAACGCCTGCGGTCGACAGTATGAGACGGACGCTGTTGGCCGTTGATGATGCTATGCCGGTCTCCTGCTGTCGTTGGATGGTCTTTAGATCAGACCATCAACTCAGCGTCGTGCCACACAAAAGCAAGGTCGTGGGGTCAATTTTCTTCTGATCGTTGTTCACCTTAGTAGCGGTGAAGTGCACCTCTAAACTCATCAACCATATCCGAACCGTCTATCCCTTTGAGTTTACAGGATTGAATGGTTCCAGTGGAGCCAAACAAAGTTTGGGGTTGCTCAAGAGTTGGGAATTTATTTTAACGAGAACCGCTTCACGTGGGCTTGCGTTGGGAAGGGCCTCCATTGCCACGTTGAGATGTTGGAGCAGATGCTTGTTGATTCCCTCGATTGCAAATATTTGGTTCGTGAGCTCCTCATTGATCTACGCCTGTCATCCGGTGCCACCTGTCGTCCATGTTGTCGTCGCCGAGGGTGTTGGTAGGGACGGCTGGTTTAGCACCGTCGGGTCCACCACCGGATCGGTTGTCAAAGCTGTAGAGGTTGATCCACCTGTCGCATAGCCTGCCACGCTAGAATTTGCTTTGCTTCAGGATTCATGTGCATCGGCACGTTCTGCTCCTCCATCGCCAACGTCCTTGCCGAAGACCCGCTACTGGTCATCGGTTGCACTCGCTTGCCTCACGGTGTAGTCACATATTCTGCAAAGTCCTGATGTGCGAGATGCGCTAACGGCTTTTGCAAGGTAGTCCTCTAGATGAGGAAAGTAGTGGGATGCATCTCCAGTGCCACACCGCTCTAATACCAAGTGTTATGCCGAACGGAGCATAGATGGTGAACAGGTAGAAGTTGCGAGGTAGAACAGGATTTAGTATTTGGGACACTTGAGCAATTCATAATTAACGATAAGTGTACTTTCATGAAAAGTGTTGAAATGATCGAACATATATGTACTAGTGTCGAGTTACGAATGAGACATAGTCGGGGTCGTTGAGTCGATCGTCGAGCGACGTGTGCAAAGTAGCGTGATGAGTGGTCAGATTTGAGAAGTTCCGCCTAGAAGTCGAGGGACTTTGGGAATTGACTGTGAAGATGCGAGATGCATCTTATGAGTCCATATTCGGCTTGGTGCATTAAGAAGCTCACCGAGAGAAAGTGATTCCTTTGTCTTAGGTTTGCAAGAGTGGTCAAAGTTGTTAGAATGTTCGGGAATATTCACTAGAGGCGGGGTAGTTGGCCGGTTCTCCCTTGACCATCGGAATGAGTATCGTGGCCTCACAACGCGATGGGCTGTTTGTGTAATAACAAGAATGCCTACTCAAAAAGAGTAGACACTCGTGTATGTCTGGTACGTAACACGTAGATGGTGAACAGGTAGAAGTTGCGAGGCAGAACACTTCTTGGAATTTGGGATACTTGAGAAATTCATTATTAGCGGTAAGTGTACTTTGACGACAAGTGTCAAAATGATCGAACATGTATGTATTGTTATGCCAAATGGAGCGTAGATGGTGAACAGGTGGAATTTGCGAGGTAGAAGACGATTGAGAATTTGAGACACTCGAGAAATTCATAATCAACGGTAAGTTTACTTCAATGACAAGTATAGAAATGTTCGAGTATGTATATATATACAAGTTTCGAGCTACAAATCAGGCATAGTCGGGGTCGTTGGGTTAATTGCCGACCGACAGGTGTGGAGTCGCGTCATGAGTGGTCAAATTTGAGAAGGTCCACCAAGAAATCGGGGGACTTTGAGAATCGACAGTGAAGATGCTAGATGCATCTTTATAAATCCAGATTTAATTTGGTGCGTTCAGAAGTCAACCAAGAGGTCGCGATGCTTATGTCATGGATTTGCAAGAGTGGTCAAACTTGTTTGAAGGTTTGGGAAGATCCATTAAGGGTGGGGGAAATTTGCCGCTTTGCCCTCAATCATTGGAGTGAACATCATGATGTTGCGACGTGATGGGCTGTTTGTGTAATAACATGAATGCCCATTTGAAAAGATTAGGGACTCGTGTACGTTTGGTTTGTAACACTTCCCCCCCTTTTAGTTGCGACATCCTAGCGTGCATGCAGATGTGTCCCGGTGACAGCGAAGATAACCCTCAATTAGGTGATCAATGTCTTGAAGCTTGTCGTAGGGTTCCCAACTATTGTGAACGACAACATAGCCGTGCCACTTGACAAGATATCCCATCATTTTGCCTCGTCGTCAATGGCCGAGGATGTCCTCGATGACATATTCTATATCCTCATCTACTTGGACCAGAGGAGGAGGAGGAGGGACATCCCTGTTGGGGACGTTCTCTCCAGGGTCTCGGTAGTGCTTGATTATGCTAACATGGAACACTGGATGGACTTGTGTAATGTCAGGGAGTTTGAGTCACGCAACCACGGGGATTTTCATATGCTCAATCTCAAATTGTCCCAACCATCCGGGTTTGAGCTTTGAATAGTGCTCTGCAGAGTTTGATGTTGGCCGAGCTGAGAAGGACATTGTCACCAGCGGCAAACACATCGTCACTATGATATCGGTCAGCTGCTTGCTTCATCGCTACTTGTGTCTTCGCAAGAACCTTTTGTGTTACTTCTCAAGTGGTAGGGAAGTCTCGTTGTTGAACGTCAACTGCGATAATGCTGCTGTGACTTTATAGTCCGGCTGGTGTGGTGAAAAATTTGCCATACACCACTTCAAACGAAGGTTTACCAGTTGCAGTGGAAACTGCCACATTTTATGCGATTTTGGCAGTCAAAAGTTTTTGTGCCCAATACGTCCCATTAGGTTTGTATAGTGCTTGGAGGATTTGTTCGAGTGTCTGATTTGTCCGCTCTGTTTTACCATCAGTTTGAGCATGAAACACCAGTGAAATTTGAATGATGCTGTAGTAGTGAGTCATCAATTTGCGCCAAAAATGACATGTAAATCAATCATATCTGTCGCTTGTGATGGATCTCAGCTCGCCGTGTAGCAGTACGATGTTGTTTAGAAACAACTGTGGCGTTGACGGTGGTTGTTGTCGGGATGAAGTGGGACACTTTTAGAAACCTGTTGACAAGCACGATGATTACGTCATATCCCTTGGGTGTGACCGGTAACACAATGACAAAGTCCATTGAGATCATGGCCCACGGTTCCCTTGGGATAGGGAGCACCTGCAGAAGTTTGGGTGGCCATGTGCGGCGGGATTTTTGTCACTGACAAGTGTCGTAGGACTTGCAAGAGTTGGCCCCATTAGAATGCATTTCATCCCACCAATAGTTTTCTTGCCAATTTCTTTGGCGTCTTGTCCTCTCCAAAGTGTCCACCTGGTCGTTTGTCATGACATTCTTTGAGCAGATGGCAAAGTTTGTCCTTTGGGGGCACGACCACTTGGCGACTGAATCTTTGTTGCCAGTAGGATGCATCGTACGAGAGTTTGTCCTTGACATATCTGCCATGCTGGCCATAGCCTCATGTGAACAGTCGCTTAAGATATGGATCTTGCTACAGCTGTAGCATTGCCACATCAGGTGTAAAATCTGGTTGGCAGCTTAGTGCGTCCGCCAGATTGATTTTGCCTGGCCGGTACTCGATATCTTAGTCAAACCCAAATAAAATGAACTCCATCCATCGGGTTTGACGTTGACTGAGGTTCGGCTGCGTCTTCAAATGTTTCAACGTATGGTGGTCGGTGTACACGATGCATTCGCGGCACTCCAAGTAACACCTCCATGTCCTGAATGCATGTAAGACCACCTACATTTCTTTCCCGTGTACGGCATAGTTGAGTTCCGGTCCTCGCAGATTTTGCGACATATAGGCGACCAGTTTCTCGCCATTGCTATGGTCTTGTTGGACTGCGCCAATATCTCGGTCCGAAGCATCTATAGCCATGACGTAGTCGACCATCGGATCAGCTATTTTTCTAGGACTGGTGGCAAGGTCAGAGCGTTCCGCAAAGTGGCGAATTTTTCTTGTTTTCTTTCTCCCCACTGCCACCCGTTCTCTTTTCGAGTGAGGTCAAAAAGGGGCGTTGACACTCGGGCATCGTCCTGTACAATGCGCTGGCAGTAACTATAGAAGCCAAGGAATACTTGAATTTCTTGAACGTTGGTCAATGTCGGCCAATCAGCGACTGCTACAACTTTTATTGGATCCATGGTGATCCGCCCACCGTTAATGACGTGACCTGAGAACTCTATCGCACGGCGAGTGAAGTCGCACTTTGAGAGTTTCCAATTTTTTCTCTCTTTGTAAAACTTCAAGGAATCTTGGAAGATGTCCATCGTGCTCCCCCGGGGTACGGTTGTACACAAGAATGTTTTCAAGGTACACCACGACAAAATCATCAAGGTATGGGTGGAAAAATTTGTTCATTTCCACCATGAACATCGTCGGGACAGTCGTCAGTCCGAACAATGTTACCATGAACTTGAAATGCCCGTAGCGAGTTTGGAACGTCGTCTTCTCGATGTTGGCGTCTGCCACAAGTATCTAGTAGTATTCGTTGTGCAAGTCAATTTTGCTGAAAATTTGGGCCCCTCGGAGTTTGTCAAAAAGCTTGTCAGCTCATGAAAGATGGTAGCGGTTCTTGATGGTGACAGCGTTCAACGCCCGGTACTCCATGCACATCAGCATTTCACCAATTTTATTCTTTACAAATAGTACTGGAGTGGCATATGGTAACGTGGATGGGCAGATGAACCCTTGGTCGAGCATTTTGTCAAGTTGCTTTCTAAGTTTACGTCTGTTGCTTGGTTTCAGTTTGATGTGATGGTTAACGTCTCGTCAAGGAAGTAGGGTTGTTGGGAGTTTGTTGGGCAAGAAGTTTGAACAATCTTGGATAAATGGTACACACTCTTCAGATACCATCGCAAGATTTGTGGATGCCGATGGGGCCCATAGGGCTGATGAGGCAGTTGCTGCCATTTCTGCCTCCTCTATTGGCTCAAGGTGTACGAGCCACACACGAGCTCCTTGTCCTATGCTGTATTTGGCTACGTTGAGCGGCATTGGCTACATAGGTTGTCGCTTCTTGGCCACCGCGGCTTCCTCCACTACTTCCACCTCTGCCGCTTTCACTGTTGGCTTCCGTCCCATGCACGATGGTTTTGGCGCCGTCGATCTCTACAAAGATGTTGTCGATGTTCCAGTTGACCTGTGGATAGTGCTGGTACAAAAATCTCGTCCGAAGATGATTTTGTGATTGCTCGTTGGACACAGCCTGAAGAGCATTACATCTTGTGCATCTCCCACTTATAGTAATAGTGGTTATCGGAGTCACTGTATTTATAATCTCCTGTTGACAGTTTTTCCTTCAAACAACCCTGGTTTGGTGTGCAAACCCACTTTGCAATCCATGTTCTTGCTCACCCAGTTGTGTGAAGCTCTTCCATCCAAAAGTGCCCATACCAATCTGCAACTCTTGCATCCCTGAGGCTCGACTCTCAGCAATACCACCGGTTGGTCGTCCTCGTACCCCTTGTCAAACTTTGTGATCTCACAAACCCTCTGCGGCAATGTAGGTTGTTCAGATGGGTGATCATTTGGCACAGATTGCTCCTCACGAACAAGAGTTGCACCTTTTACTCCTGCCCTTTGCTATTTGCCGACTCACTTATTTGCAACTTCTACCTTTTCGGATTGCTGCTTGCTCCGACAGTTGCAAGCGATGAGCCCAGCTTTTCTGCAGCTGTAGCAGGTTTGTGTTTCTCTCATCGACGGCATCCACTTCCATCGGAGTTGAGGAGTCACCTGACTGACTTCTTCCGTTTCCACAATAATTGTGGTTAGGAGGTTGCTAGTCACAAGATTCCTGGATCCGAGCGTTGTAGTTGGCACTGTCGATCCTTTCTGCTATTGCCATCATTCGTGGTAAGTCATCTCGAATGCCAAAAAATTGGCCATTTCTTGCCGGATATCTTGCTTGAGGCCGTTGTTGTAGTGAAATCAGAGTTCTCTGGGGGCAATGTCTGCTCCGATGATTATCTCATGGAATGTTTGCGTGTACTCTTCCACGCTAGACAGCTTACAAATACGCTGGAGTTTACACTATGCATCGGACTTTTCATTGATTTGTCCAAATTGTGTGAGCATCACGTGCGAGAATTTGTTCCAGTCAGTTGGTGGCATCAGCACATCTTGCCACTGTGTGTTCATCTACTCCAAGGGTAGAATGCATGCGGTCGGTGATATGAGACGGGCGCCGTTGCCTGTTGATGATGCTCTGGCGCTCTCCTGCTATCTTTTGATGGTCTTTAGATCAGACCACTAGCTTAGCACCGTGCAACACTATAGCGCGGCCGCGAGGTCGATTTTCTTTCGATCGTTGTTGACCCCAGTAGTGTTGAATTACATCTTAAAAATCACCAGCCACATCCGAACAGTTGGTCCTTTAGAGTTTACATGATCAAACGGTTCCGGTGGAGCCAGACAGATTTTGGATTTACTCGAGAGTTGGGAATTTCTCTCGACAAGAACCGCTTCTCGTGCACTTGTGTTGTCAAGACCCTCCATCGCCACATTGAGCTATTAGAGCAGATGGCTTTTGACCCCCTTGAGCGCAGAGATCCAGTTTTCCAGTTCCTCGTTGATTTGCGCCTGCCATCTTGTGCCACCTTTTTTCCCTGCTGTCTTCATCGAGACCAGTGGTAGGGGTGGCTGGTTGATCGCCGTTGGGTCTGCAACTGGGTTTGTCGTCGAAGCCGCAGGGGTTGATCCAGCTTCTGCATAGCCTGCCATGCGAGCATTTGCTGTTGCTTCAGGGTTCGCGTGCATCGGCGCGTACTGCTCCTCTATCGCCGAAGTAGTCACCGACGACTTGGTGCTGGTCGTCGGTTGCGCTCGCTTGCCTCACATCGCGGTGTCAATGTCTACAAAATCTTGGCATGCAAGATGCACTGACGGCGTGTGTTAGGTAGTCCTCCGGGTGGGCAAAGTAGTCGGATGCCTCTCTAGCACCGCTACACTTTGACACCAAGTTTTTTGCCAGACAGAGCGAAGATGGTGAATAGGTCAAAACTGCGAGGCAGAACATGATTTAGAATTTGGGACACTTGAGCAATTCATAATTAGCAATAAGTGTACTTTGATGAAAAGTGTTGAAATGATAAAAGACATACATACAAGTGTTGAGTAATGAATGAGACATAGTCGGGGTTGTGGGGTTCACTGCCGAGCGACGCGTGTGGATCGTGTGGTCGGATTTGAGAAGGTCCGTCGACAAATTGGGGGGCTTCAAGAGTCAACGGTGAAGATGCGAGATGCATCTTTACAAGTCCAGATTCGTCTTGGTGCACTGAGAAGTCGACCAAAAGGTTGTGACACTTCTGTCGTGGATTTGCGAGAGTCGTCAAAGTTGTCGGAAGGTTCGAGAAGATTCACCAAGGGTGGGGGCAATTGGCTGGTTTTCCCTTGACCTTCAGAGCGAATATCACGGTCTTGCAATGTGATGAGCTGTGTGTGTAGTATCAGGAATGCCCAATCGGAAAGACTAGGAACTCGTGTATGTTTGGTACATGATAGTTATTCCAAACGTAAAACAAAAGGAAGAATATCCGCCTTCGCAAAACTGTTATGCTGAACAAAGCGTATATGGTGAACATGAAAAACTTCGAAGCTAGAACACAGTTTACAATTTGGGACACTTGAGCAGTTTATAATCAGTAGTAAGTGTACTTCGATGACAAGTGTTGAAGTGATCGAACATGTGTGTACAAGTGTCGAGTCACGAAACAGGCAAAGTCGGGGTCATTGGGTCGATTGTCAAGCGACGCATATGTATTCGCGTCGTGAGTGGCCAGATTTGAGAAGGTCCGCCGAGAAGTCGACGGTCTTTGAGAATCAAGGCTGAAGATGCAAGATGCATCTTTATAAATCTTGATTCATCTCGGTTCGTTGATAAGTCGACCAAAAGGTCATGACACCTATGTCGTAGATTCACGGGAAAGGTCAAAGTTGTCAAAAGGGTAGAGAAGGTTCACAAGAGGTGAGAGTAGTTGGCCAGTTTGTCCTCAACCGTCTGAGTGAATACCGCTGTCTCGTGATGTGGTGGGCTGTTTGTCTGATGCAGAAATGCCTACTCGGAAATTTTAGGTACTGGTGTCATTTGGCACATCACACTTCCCTCCCTTTTAGTTGCCATGTCCCGGCGCGTGCACTGTTGTGGCCCAGAGATGGCGGTAACAGCTATCGATGAGATGGTCGATGTCTCAGAGGTTGTCATAGGGTTCCCATCTGTTATCTGTGGCATCGTAGCTGTGCCATTTGACAAGATATTCTATTGTTTTTCCATGTCGTCAATGGCCAAGGTTGTCTTGCATGACATATTCTGTGTCCTCATCCGCTTGAACGGGAGAAGGGGGAGGGACATCCCTGCCGGAAAAGCTCTCTCCGGGGTTTTTGGTAGTGCTTGAGTGTGCTGATATGGAACATCGGATGAACTTGCATAGTTTCAGGGAATTTGAGGCATGCACTTTGGGGGGTTTGCAAGCGCTCGATCTCAAACGTTCCCAACCATTGGGGTTTGAGCTTCGAACAGTCGGCTCCTCGAAGTTTGATGTTGGTTGCACTGAGGAGGAATTTGTCGTCGGCGGCAAAAACATTGTTGCTATGATGCCGATTATCTGCTCGCTTCATCCTTGCTTGCGTCTTCGAAAGAGCCTGTTGTGTTTATTCCCTGATTATGGTAAAGTTGCGATGTTGGACATCAACTGCAAGATGTTGCTTTGACTGTGTAGTCTGACCGGCGTGGCTGGATTTTTGCCATACACCACTCCAAATGGAGTCTTACCTGTTGCGGTGGAAACTACTGAGTTATATGCAATTTTGGCGGTGGGGAGGTTTTTGCCCAATCCGTCCCTTGAGGTTTGCATAGTGTTTGGCAAAGCTGTTCCAGCGTCTTATTGGTCCACTTAGTTTGGCCACCAGTTTGAGGATGAAACGCCGTTGAAAGATGAATTCGGTTGCCATAACGAGTCATCACTTCGTGCCAAAAATGACTGGTGAATTGACCCCCTCGTTTTCTTGTGTTGGTTCTTGGCACGCCGTGTCGCTGTATGATGTTGTTTAAGAATGGTCGTGCTGTTCCCTTGGCGGTGACAGTGATCGTCTTCAGGATTAAATGGGACATTTGGAAAATCTGTCGACAACCATGAGGATTGTGTCTTATCCCTTGGGTATGACCAGTAGTCCTGAGACGAAGTCCATGGAGATGTGAGCCTACGGTTTCGTCGAAATAGGGAGCGACTGCAGGAGTGAGGGTGGTCGCGTGCAATGGGATTTATGCCATTGAAATGTGTTGTATGATTTGCAGAAGCTGGCCACATTGGCTTTCATTCTTCCCCACCAGCAGCTTTTTTCCAACTTATTCAGCGTCTTGTCCTCTCCGAAGTGTCCACTTGGACTGGTGTCGTCCCATTCTTTGAGCAACATACGGCAAAGTTTGTCGTTTGGGGGAACGACCACTTGGCCAATGAATCTCCGTTGTCAATAGGGTGCATCTTACTAGAGTTTTGCCTTGTCGTATCCGGCATGATGGTCATAGCCTCGTGTTTATAACTACTCGAGATATGATCATTTCGGCTGTAGCGTCGCTGCGTCAGCCACTAGATCTGGTCTGTGGCTATGTGCATCAGCTGGGTTGATTTTGTGTTGCCGGTACTCAATATCCTAGTTGGACCCCGATTCAAGAAACCCATCCATCTGGTTTGACGTTGATTGAGGTTCTGTTGCGTCTTCAAATATGTTAGAGCATGGTGTTCGGTGCGTATGATGCATCGGCGGCACTCCAGGTAACACCGCCATGTCTCAATTACATGTACAATGGCCAACATCTCTTTCTCGTGTACGACATAGTTGAGTTCCAGTCCTCGTAGTTTTGGAGACATGTATGCGACTGGTTGTTTGCCGTTGTCGTGGTTGTAAAAAGACTACACTGATGGCCCGATCTGAGGCGTCTCTAGCAATGATGTAGTCAACCGTTAGATCGGTCAATTGTAGGGCTGGCACCAAGGTTAGAGCTTTCCACAATGTGGTGAATGCTTCTTGTTTGTTGTCTCCTCACTGCAACTCGTTTTGTTTTTGAGTGAGATTGGAGAGAGGCGCCAACACTCGCGCGTAATCCCGTACAAAGCGTTGGCGGTAATAGTAAAAGCCAAGGAAGACTTGAACGTCTCAAACATTGGTCGGCGTCGGCCAATCAGCGACTGGTGCAGCTTTCTTTTGATCCATGGTGATTCGTCCGCCGCTGGTGAAGTGACCCAAAAACTTGATTGAATGGTAACCAAAGTCGGACTTGGAGAGTTTTCTGAAAAGGTTCTCTCTTTGTAAAAGTCCGAGAACGTTTCAAGGATGTCCATCATGCTCCTTTGGGGTGTGCCTGCACACCAGGATGTCATCGAGATACACCGCATCAAAAGCATCAAGGTATGGTCAAAATGTATTGTTCATTGCCGCCATGAACTTTGTTGGAGCATTTGTGAGTCCAAACGACACGAATGTGAACTCTAAGGGCCCGTATGTCTATGTATGTCTCTGTGTCAGCGTCTTCTATGCAAATCTGGTGGTAATCGTTGCATAAGTCGATTTTGGAGAGAATTTGAGCCCCTCGGAGTTGGTCAAAAAGTTCGTCGGCTCAGGAAAGAGGGTAGCGGTTCTTGATGATGGTGTCGTTGAACGCACGATAGTCCACACACATCTGCATTTCACGTGTTTTCTTCTTCACAAACAATACTAGTGTGGCATACGGTGACGTAGAAGGGCGGATGAACCCCTGAATGAGCATCTTGTCGAGCTTATTTTCTTACTCGGTTAGCTCATGATCACTCATCCAATAGCCCCCTCAAACTGTGGGTCGGCTGCTCGACTTCAGTTCGATGCGATGGTCAATGTCCCGCTGCGAGTGTAGTGTTCTCGAGCGTTCATCGGGGAAGACGTCCGCAAACTCTTGGTTGAGCAGTGCGCAATCTTTGGGTACCATCACAAACTTTGTTGATGCCTATGAGGCCAATGAGGCCGGCGAGGGTGATGAGTCAGCTGCTACCACTTCCACTTCCTCCATTGGCTCGAGATGTAATAGCCACGCACGAGCTCCTTTTTGTACACAGTATTCGGCCACGTTGAGCGGTATCGGCTATACAGGTTGTCGCTTCTCGGTATCAGAGAATCCGCATGGTGCGGTTCTGACGTTGGTCTGATCTGACTCTAGTGGTTTACGATTTGTGTTTTAGGCAAATCTGAGACTGGGCGTGAGCTTTCTGGTCGCCTCACGCTATGTGAGAAGGATTTTAGGGAAAGTCACTTTTGTGAAGGGAAAAGCACAATTTTGCATCAGTTTTTGTCCATGGACATGATAAAGTAATTTATAGGGCTAGTCATGAGCTCTCCAAAGCACCAAACCGTGTGCAATTTGGCCAAGCGTAGCCCAAGTTACGCTTACCGAATCACATGTATCACCTGCCACACAAACGCCTAACGCCTCCATGGTGCACACACGCCGTGGCACCTTTCTTCACGTACGAAGCGCCTTTTCCAAGGCGCAGATCCCATTGCACGTGGTGGATGGGTCCCCTGCACTGTTTCCATGCACCTTCTCCACTTTTGGGTTGAGTTTGGTGATGGGGTGTAATAAGGTTTGAAACCTATCCGCGAACCGGCAGTTAGACTTTTGACCAAGTCCCCAAGTAACAAAGTGTACTACTGAGTTTTGGACATCAAGCCAGGATTTTGGCTGAGTCCCTCAAGTAAAACCGCACTACAGGATGTGGTGGATTATTCACCAGACGCTTCGGCAGACCTTTCGGAGCAAAATCTTTGGATGGAACTTTTGTTACTCGGTCCGGTCGATTATTCACCGAAAGTCAAGTCGCGGCCGGCTCTCAGAGCAGTCACGCACACTCCATATTTGGAAGCCCATGTCTACCTTTATACTTGTGTGATTCTGGTGAAACAAGTTTGAGGGGCAATCATCCATTTTATGATCCAAAAAATCCTCGAGCTGCCAGATCCAACTAGGATGATTTTCCTCTTGCTGGCGGCTGATCAGCGCCTCCCAGCGCTGCACTTGGGCACACGGAGGGGCAAATTTTCAACACTTAGCTACCATGGCTTCCTCTGCTTCTTCCACCTCTGTTGCTTTTGCTGTCGTCTTATGTCCCACGCACAGAAGTTGTCGCTTGGCGCCGTCAGTTTTCACGTAGACATCGCAACTGTCCTTGTCAACTTGCGAATTGTGTGAGTACAGGAAATCTTGTCCGAGAATGACTTTTTGGTTACTCATTGGACAGGACCTCCAAACTGTTGCATCCCGTAGATCTCCCACTTAAAGTCTTAGCGGTTCTCAGAGTCTCCGTACTTGTAATCTCCCACTGACAAATTTTCCTTCAAGCACCCCCGGTTTGGTCTACAAGCCCAGCTTGCCAACCATGTTGTTGCTTAGAAAACTGTGAGAAGCTCCTCTATAAAATAGTGCTGGTACAATTCTGCAACATTTGCATCCTCAAGGTTGGAATTTTTGCAATATCGTCAGTTAGTTGTCCTTGTACCCCTCGTCAAACTTTGCCACCTTAGAAACCCTCTTCGGCGATGTAGGCCGCTTAGATGGGCAATCGGTTGGCGCACATTGCTCCGCGTGGACATGAGTTGCGTCTTTCACTCCTGCACCTTGCCATTTCCTGACTCAATTTTCTGCAACTGCCCTCCCTTTTTGGCTTGTTGCTTGCTTCGGAAGTTGCGAGCGATGTGCCTCAATTTTCCGCAATTGTAACAAGTTCGCATATCTCTCCCATTGACGGCGTCCACTTCCATTGGAGTCAAGGAGTCCCCGAATTGATTTTTTCTGTTTCCATTATTATTGTCCTTGGGAGGTCGTCGGTCGGAGGATTCCTCAATCCGAGCGTTGTAGCAGGCGCAGTCGATCCTTTCAGGTGCTGTGATCATCCGCAGTAATTCATTTTGAATTCCAAAGATGGCAATTGCTCATCGGATGTATCGCTCGAGGCTGTTGTTGTAGTGAAAACAGAGTTCATTGGGGTCGATGTCTGCACCAGTGATAATCTAGCGGAATCTCTACGTGTACACCACAATGTTGGGCTGCTGACAGAGACACAAGATGTTGTACCGTGCATGAGACTTTTTGTTCAGCCGTCCAAATCATGTGAGCATCGCGTGTGAGAATTCGTTCCAGTCAGTTGGTGGCATCAGCGCGTATTGCCACTACGGGTTGATCTACTCCAATGGTAGAACGCCTGTGCTTGGCGATGTACGATGGGCGTTGTGGGCGGTTGATGATGCTGTGCTGGTATCCTTTTTCCGTTGGATGGTCTTTACATCTGACCACGAACTTATCGCCGTACCACGCGAAAGCGCGGTTGCGAGGTCAATCATTTTTTGTTTGTTGTTGACCCCAAGAGTGGCAAACTACACCTCCAAACTCGTCGGCCACATCCGACCCGTCTGTCCCTTAGAGTTTGTGAGATCGAACAGTTCTGGTGGGGCCGAACGAATTCTGGGTTTTCTCGAGGGTTGGGAGTTTCTATTGACGAGCACTACTTCACGTGCGCTTGCGTTGTGAATAGCCTCCATCATGGCGTTGAGCTATTCAAGGAGATGGTTGTTGATCTCCTCGAGCGCGGAGATTCCGTTTGCCAGTTCCTTGTTGATTCACACTTGTTGTCCGATGCCACCTGTCGTTCCTGATGTCGTCGTTGAGGTTGCTGGTAGGGGCGGCTGGTTTACTGCTATTGGGTCCGCGATCGGATTGGTCGTCAAAGCTGTAGGGGCTGATCCAGCTGCTATATAGCCTGCAACACCAGCGTTGAAATCACTTCAAGGTTCGCGTGCATAGGCACATTATGCTCCTCCATTGCCAAAGTCGTTCCTAAAGACTTTGTTATGCCAAAAAGAGCGTAGATGAAATGGTTCGAAGTTGAGAGGCACAACACAATGTGGAAATTGGGACACTTAAGCAATTTATGATTAGCAATAAACTGTACTTTGATGACAAGTGTCAAAATGATCAAACATATATATACAAGTGCCATGTTACAAAGGAGACATAGTTGGGGTCGTTGGGTCAAGAGTCGAGCGACGCGTGCGGAGTCGTGCCGCGAGTGGTTGGATTCGAGAAAGTCTGCTGAGAAGCGGGGGGCTCTTCAAGAATCGACGGTGAAGATGCAAGGTGCATCTTCATAAATCAGGATTCCTCTTGGTGCGTCAAGAAGTTGACGGAAATATCACAACACTTCTATCGTAGATTCGCGGGAGTGGTCAAAGTTGTCACAAGAGTTGAGAAGTTTCACTAGAGACAAGAGCAGTTGGCAAGTTTGCCCTTGACTATCGGATTGAATACTAAGGTCTCGCGATGTGGTGGGGTGTTTCTGTAATGAGAGAAATGCTCACTCGGAAAGATAAGGGACTCGTGTATGTCTGGTATGTAATAGTTATCCCAAAGGTAAAAGGAAGGAAGAACATCTGCCTCCTGAAAATGGTATGCCAAACGCAACATAGATGGTGAACAGGTAGAAACTGTGAGGCAAACAATTATTTGGAATTTGGGACACCTGAGTAATCTATAATTAGCGGTTAGTGCAATTCGATGACAAGTGATGAAATGATCAAACATATACATATAAGTGTTGAGTTACAAATGCGGCATATTCGGGGTCGTTGGGTTGATTGTCGAGCGACGCGTGTGGAGTGGCCTCGTGAGTGGTCAGTTTTGAGAAGCTCCCCCAAGAAATCGGGGGACTTTGAGGATCGATAGTCACGATGCGAGATGCATCTTCATAAATCTATCTTATTCTTGGTGCATTGAGAAATAGATAGAAAGGTCGTGGATTTGCAAAGGTGGTCGAAGTCATGAGAAAGTTCAAGCGGATTCACCGCAGGTTGGGGGCAGTTGGCCGAACTACCCTCGGCCATCGGGGTGAGAATGGGGGTCTGAACGCGCAGTGGGCTGTATGTAGAGTAACAGACATGCTCGCTTGGAAAGATTAGGGACTTGTGTATGTCTGGTCCGTAATACTTCCCCCGCTTTTAGCCACAACATCCCGACGCGAGTACAAGTGTTGATTGGTGACGGCGGCAATAGCCGTAGATTAGGTGACTGACATCTCAAAGGTTGTCGTAGGGTTCCCAATTATTATGCAACATCGTAGCCGTGCCACTTGACAAGATATTCTGTCGTTTTGCCACGTCGTCGATGGCTGAGGATGTCCTCGATGACGTATTTTGTGTCCTTATCCAATTGAACGGGAGGAGGAGGAGGGACATCCTTTCCGGGTAGATTCTCTCCCAGGTTTTGGTAGTGCTTGAGTCTGCTCATATGAAACACCGGATACACTTGCATAGTGTTGGGAAGTTTGAGTTGTGCAACCACGGGGGTTTGCATGCGCTCGATCCCAAAAGGTCCCAACCATCTGGGTTTGAAATTTGGTCGAGCTGAGGACTTTTTCGTCGGCGACGAAAACTTTGTCTCTACGATGTCTTCTTGCTTCTCGTTTCATAACTGTGTGTTTCTTCAGGAGGGTCTGCCGTGTTTCTTCCCAGATGGTGGAGAAGTTGCGGTGTTGGACATCAATTACGGGAATGTTGTTTTGGCTGTGTTGTCCTATAAGTGTAGCGGGGAGTTTTCCATACACCACTTCAAATGGATGTTTTCCCGTTGCGGTGGAGACTGCCGAATTATCGGCAATTTGAAGGTCAGGAGATTTCATGCTCAATCTGTCCCATGAGGTTTACAAAATGTTCAGAGAAGTTGTTCGAGCATCTGATTGGTCTGCTCGGTTTGGTGGTCACATTGAGTTGGATTTGGCTGTAGTAGCGGGTCATCGGTTTGTGCCAAAAATGGCTGGAGAATCAACTGTTCGTTTTGCTCGTGATGGTTTCCCATACACCGTGTAGCCGCACAATGTTGCTGAGAAGTAGCAGTGTTGTTCCTTTAGTAGTGATGGTGGTTGTTGTCGGAATAAAATGGGATGTTTTGGAGAATCTGTCGACAACCACGTGGATTGCGTCATATCCCTTGTGTGTGACTGGTAATCCTTTGACAAAGTCCATGAAGATGTCAGTCCATGGTTCTATCGAAGTAGGAAGCGGCTGCGGAAGTCTGGGTGGCCGCGTGTAATGAGATTTATGTCGCTTACACCTGTTGCAAGATTTGTGGAAGTCGGCCACGTCGGATTGCATCTTGTCTGACCAGTATTTTTTTGCCAGCTTCTTCAACGCCGTCTCTTCTCTTGAATCTCCACCTGAACGGTGTCGTGGAATTCTTCGATCAGCATACGGAAAAGTTCGTCGCTCGAGGGAACGGCCACCTGGCAAGTGACTCGTCGTCCCCGATAGAGTGTGTTGTACCAGACTTTCGCCTTGTCATATCTGCCATGCTGGTCGTAGCCTCGTGTGAACACTCGCTCAAGATATGGATCTTGTTGCAGTTGTGGCGTTATTGCCTCAGCCATTAGGTCTGGTTGGCGGCTGAGTACATCTGCTGGGTTTATTTTGCCTGTCCGGTACTTGATATCGTAGTCAAACCCGGATTCAAGGAACTGCATCCATCGTGTTTGGCATCGAATGAGCTTTGGCTATATCTTCAGATGGTTACGAGCGTGGTGGTTGGTGCCTACGATGCATGAGCAGCATTTAAGATATCATCACTATATGTTAAATGCATGTACGACCGCCAACATCTCCTTCTTGTGTATGGCGTAGTTGAGTTTTGGTCCTCGTAGCTTTCAAAACATGTATGCAACAAGTTGTTTGCTGCTGCCATGGTCTTACAGGAGGACTGCACTGATGGCTCAATCTGAGGCGTCCGTAGTCATGACGTCATCGACTGTTGGATTGGCTAGTTGCAGGGCTGGCGCTAAGGTCAGAGCGTTCCGCAAAACGATGAACATTATTTGTTTGTTGTGTTTCCACTGCCACTCATGCTCCTTTCCAGTGAGGTCAGAGACATGCGCTGGCATTTTTAGTACAGTATTAGTTGGTAATGTACTGATATACAACACCAACCTAATGTACATAGGTCCACAACTCGGAGGGAGGTGGATTTGTACGAGAGTGATTGGAAACCTTCCGACCAATTTCCTCTAAAAATACAACTTAAATCACTTTCCCTTCTTCATTTTCTCAGGTCCTCTTTTATTGAGGGAAAAAAATTACAAACCACTTTTCTTCTGTACTTCATGAATTAAGGGGACCAGATTCATCGCCAAATTTGTTTCGTTGATGTTGTAGCTTGTCACCCCCCCCAACCAACGCCTCAGGGTTATGACCTCGGGCCAAAAAAAACCCCAGCGACTGGCTTCTTATCCACCGTATGCCGCCATTATCGTTCACCATATCCACTCCCGCCGACCTGGCATACGTGATTGTCCACACTTGTGCGTCGTTGGTTGGCAATGTCTCGATGGACTGCGTCGCGTACAACACGGCGTGTGAATTCATCATTTTCCCTAAAACACATTGTAAAGTGTTTCTTGTTTTTTTACATGGCCGCAGTACTCTGTTTGAAGACGTTATCACGGTGTGTGAACTCTGCTTTGATGTACGCATAGCGTTGTGGTGACGGGAGCAGATATTTGATACGTAGAATGCAAACATTCCGTTTTGCACCTGAATTACTTACCCGCTAGAAAATGTGCGGACATCAGGCGCGTCGCCCCCTGCTCCCCCATCCCCCCGTCCTCCCTGTGTCGCTCCCCTCCAGGCGGTCCGCTGCCCGTGTCCAAGTGAGTTTCCGTCCCGACAGAAACGAGGGTGCTGATTGAATTACAGTATGAGCCACGAAAGTTCCGTGGCTCAAATGTTACGTGACGGAACCTTACCCCCCTCTGGCTACTGCAGCGGCTAGGAGATGCGGTCCAGAAAACGGTGCGACAGCTTCCGCTGAATTCTACGTAGGTTTTCGGCTATTTCTGTTTTCCTTGGTGTTAGTGCTGCGGCCGCCGCCACTACTGATGCTACTTCTATTGCTACTGTTGGTGCTGCCACTACCGATTCTCCTCAAAGTGCTTCTGGTGCTGTCACAAATCCTGTTGCTGCTACTGCTCTTGCAGCTGCTATTGTTGCTGCTTCTGCAGCCATTACTGCTTTGTAGCCATGTCCGTCTGGCTATTTTTTCTGTTTGTTATGCCCATTCTATCCATTCTGTCCGTTCTGTCCCTTCTGTCCGTTCTTTCCGTTCTGTCCGTTCTGTCCGTTCTGTCCGTTCTGTCCACTCTGTCTTTTCTCTCTGTTTGTGTGCAGGAATGTACGCATTCCCTTCCTCCCTACCTCCCTCCCTCCCTCTCAAGCTCCCTCCCTCCCGCCCTCCCTCAATCTTTCACTCCCTTCCTTCCTCCCTCCCTGCCTCCAACCCTCCCTCCATAACTCATTCCCTCCGTCACTCTCTCCTGCACTCCCACACACACTCTCTTACTCTCACACTCACTCTCACATGCACATTCACACAGACACACATACACACACACACACACACACGCACACGCACATGTACACGCACACGCACACGCACATGCACACGTACACGCACATGCACATGCACACGCACACGCACACGCACACG
>SZWC01023036.1:27571-38640 GCA_023375785.1 Penium margaritaceum | reverse complement strand
GGGGGGGAGATACACACATGACTACTGTAGTGCCCCATACATTTGACTCTCATGGACAAATCACTCAACCTGCACATGTATCTCCTCTACACAGTTCCATGTTCCGTGATGTCTTCCGTGGACTGCGGGCAGATCGCGATATACCGTATCCCCGCCTCAATTCGCAAGGAATATAACTCAAACTATTTTCGGACCCGATAATGTACCTCTTGTATCTTGTTCCGGAACAGTTTGAAATTAGGTCACTTTCGTATTTGAAAAAAGGTGAGAAAAAAACAGTCGTCGTGGATACACATAGAAACTATACTGGAGCGCAGGTTGGGGCAGTGGCGGTGTTGATGCAGCGTGCGGGCTTCCACGCAAGTTGCTTAGTCAGCTGCCCCCTCAGTCTGCTGCTCTAGAGTCTACGTGTGAGTGCTCTGGAATTTGTTACTCAGAAACGAGCGCTCCAGAAAGTAGTTGAAGACTGGAAGTAACTGATTAGGAGTGAAGAATGAACAATGGGAGACCCGTCCAAGTTCTAGCTCCCCCCGACTAGTGTAGAACTTGTCACTCAGCTAACCAGCCAATCAGAGTATAGTCTTAGTCCTAGATTTTTTGGCAGGCAGGGTTTTCTTGGTGAGCCCTGCCAGGCGCCCGACAGCTCAAAACCCCGGCGTTGTTCGTTTTGCCTGAAAACTGGACCATACCATAACACCGACGCTAAGGATGCAGTCGTGTGGTCAGAGTCAGCTAGAAAAATAGCAGCAAAGAGTTATGACTGCCCAAACCCAGGCAGTGCCTACGACGGTCCATGACGTCAACCAGTGACACGCAGCAAGAGACATGGGCCCTAGGCAGAGGACGATGTTGCAGATGCAATGGCACAGTCAGAACTAGCGCCAGGTGCATGCAGGCAGCATCTGCGGTGGCAGTGACCGCCGGCGGCCCGACCGCCGAGGAGGCCTGTCGATGGAGCTGAGCACGTCGCCGGAGGTAGGAAGCTTCAGCGAACTGCGAGTAGGCCTCAGCGTGCGTCGGCTCCACCGGACGACAATCCAGCAACGTCTAGTCTCGCCGTCAGTCATCTGCACGCCAATGTACACAAGCTGGGAGGACACAACAGAGCACAATGAGAAATGCGCAAAAACCGACACTCCCCCATGACTCACAGGCGTAGTGCACATGTACGGGCAAAGACACAGTCAAGAACCAGACTCCCCCAGGGCACGCAGAGACGCAAGTAGGGACAATGAGAGTCACTCACGGACGCATGCCAACTGAACTCAGAGCCTTCTTGAACGAGTCGCGTTTCAGTGCCTTGGTGAAGAAGTCAACCAGCTGCCGTGCTGTCTCAACCCACACAATGTTGACACAGCCCTCATGCAACAACGAACGTACGTAGTGATATTCAACATTTATGTGCGTTGTGCCTGTGTGATGCACGCCGTCATCGTCGGCGATGGCCATGGCGCTCTCATTGTCAGAATGCAACGTGATGGATGTGACGGACTAATGCAACTCGGACAACAGACGACGCAACCACACACTCTCGCATGCGCCTGAGCCAAGGGCCAAGTACTCAGCCTCAACAGTGTTGCGTGCAATGCACCCCTGCTTGCCACTGCGCCAGGACATAGCCGTGTCGCCGATCAGAAAGATCCTGCCTGTGCAACTCTTGCCGTCTGGATTGCCTGCCCAGTCACTATCGGTGTAGCCCACCACGACGACAGACGGCTCGCGACAGAACATGCGACCTCGTCGAGGAGTTGATACTACATAGCGCAGTACTCGGATCGCGGTCTTGAAGTGGAGGTGATACGGCTCCTCAGAAAACTAAGCTAGGAGGTTGACGGCGAACGCGATGTCTGGGCGCGTCGTTGTCGCCAAGAACATCAGTTACCCAATGACTCGCAGATATGTGGTCACGTCAACTGGCTCCCCCACAACGGGTGGGTCAAGACTCTTCAGCTTTACCTAGCCATCATATGACATGGGTGAAGATGCGTTGGGCACGAGGGGCAGGTCCTTGGCAAAGCGAGTGGACAGGGTCTGCACATAGGCATCCTGGTGGACGTGTAAGATGCCCTAGGAGCGATCATGCTCGAGCTCCATGCCCAGGAAGACTTGGGCAGACCCGAGGTCCTTCATCTCATAGGCGGTGTGCAGCAGGTCCTTGACACGCTGGACGGCAGCCATGTCAGGCAACACAATGAGGAGATCGTCGACATAGAATAAGACTGCGGAGAGGGTCTGGCCTCGCGGGCTGACGAACAGTGCAGGGTCAGCGGTACTGCACTGAAGGCCACCATGAAGGAGCGTGCAGCTGATCTCCTGGTTCCAGCACCGAGGCGAGTGCTTCAGACTGTACAGGGCTTTTCGCCAGACTCTCTCAGTGTCGTCGTCGAAGCCTGGAGGCTGCACCATGTAGAGCTCCTCACCCTCCAGCAAACCATGGAGGAAGGTGTTGCTCACGTCCATCTGATGCAACTTTCACCCATGCTAGGCAACCAGACTGAAGAGCGCTCGGCTCGTGGAGAATCGGCCAACTAGGGCAAAGATCTGGTCGTAATCGACCCAAGAGACCTGAGCAAACCCCTTGGCTGTGAGGCGAGCCTTGTACTTGTCCAAGGACCCGTCGGGCTTCCATTTGCGCCGAAAGACCCACTTGGCACCGATAGCCTTCCGTCCTGGAGGGAGGTCGATGAGGTCATACACGTGGTGCTGTCGGATAGCAGCGAGCTCGTCAACGCAGGTAGCATCCCAGTGTGCGGCCTAAGGAAAGGCTCGAGCCTTGCGTAGGGTGGCTGGGTCCTCCGGGCGTGCTATGGAGCAGACTGAGAGAGCGTGAGCATCTCGAGCTCCAGGTGCGATGCGTGCAAGTATAGCCATGACAGCATGCCGATGCTCGTGATGAAGCATGACATAGCCCAGTGCAGAGCCAGGGTGAAGGTCTGCAATGATGGCTGAAGTGGTCAGGCCGAGAGCCTTGGTGCCAGGGTCCCCACTCACGACAGTAGGAGTGGAAGAGACACGTGGAGCAACAAGGGGCCGAGACACCACAGGACGAGGTGTTGCGGTCTGCGCGCTCATTGACGGCTTGGGTCGGAGGCTGCTGCCTGGGCCACGCGTGTAGCGTGGTTGGGCAGGAGATGGCGCAGAGTCTGACGGGCCAGAGGGACCAGTGGACGTGACTAGGGCTGCTGGCCCGGAGGGACCAGCGGACGCGACTGGGGCCGCCGGCCCGGAGGGGCCAACGGACGCGACTGGGGCGGCTGGCTCGGAGGGACCACCAGACGCGACCGGGGTCGCCGCCCCGGAGGGGCCAGCGAGCGCGACTGGGGCGGCTAGCCCGGAGGGACCAGCGGACGCGACCGGGGCCGCCGGCATGGAGGGGCCTCCGGGCACGACTTGGGCGGCTGGCTCGGAGGGACCAATGGATGTGACTAGGATGACTGGCCCGGAGGGACCATTGGGAGCGTCTGAGGCTTCCAGCCCGGAGGGACCAGCGGGTGCGTTTGGGGCTGCCGGCCCGGAGGGACCAGTGGATGCGACTGGGGCTGCTAGCTTGAAAGAGCCAGCGAATGCGACAGGGGCTATTGGCTTGGAGGGACTAAGTGATGTGCCGCCCGAAAGCGGCAGGACGAAGGTTAGACTCGCCACTCCCCAGTGCAACGAGAGGGACACCGACGAGCCGGAGCGAACGAGATCGCGCGGTAACAGATCCTCAAAGAAGAGGGCATTGCGGGACTCGGCGATGCATTGTCGAGAGGGATCCTAGAAGCGACAGGCCTTAGACTGGCAAGAGAAACTGAGAAAGGTGCAAGGACGCTCGCGGGGGGCGAGCTTGCCGCCCTGCTGTGGGACGGGCAGCCACACAATGGCCACGCAACCCCAGACGTGAGCAAGGTGGAGGTCGGCTCGCTGACCGAACCAGTGCTCGTACGGCGTGGACTGGCGGAGAAGGGGTCCGTGAGGAATCCGGTTCCAGACCCATGTCATGTAGGCCATGGCTTCAAAGTAGAAGCCATCGGAGAGACCAGACTCAATCCGCATGGTGCGAACGGTATCGGCCATGGTACGGTACCACCTTTCGGAGACGCCGTTCTGGGCGGGCGTGTAGGGCGCGGACGTCTCATGGTGGATACCGCGGGAGGCAAGAAACGTTGTGGTCTCACCCATGTACTCACCACCGCGATTAGAGCAAAAGCGGCGAAGAGATCGACCACACTCTCGCTCCGCAAGGAGAAGCCAGTCCTGAATGGCACGAGCAATATCGCTCTTCTGTCAAAGGCAGAAGACCAAGCGGTATCGAGAGTAGTCGTCAGTAAGGGTGAAGACGTAGCGGCCATGCTCTCCAACGGACTCGGTGGGAAGAGGACCCATGACTTCGGAATGGACAAGGTCGAGAGGGGTGAGCGCACGGGAGGAGGACAAAGGGTATGTAGACCGATGCATTTTGCCCTGAGCGCAATCAACGCACTCCGTGGGACACGAGAAAGGATAAGTCTCAGGGTCAATATCCTTGGCCAGTTGGGTGCGGAGCATGCTGTCGATGCCAGTAGAGTGGATGTGGCAAGGGCGACGGTGTAAGAGACGGGTGTGCTGCGGAGAAATCGTGCTGGTAACAAGCACATGGCGTGCGGTGGTTGACGGGGACGCGACAGAAGGAGAGGGAGAAAGACGAGGCACGTGCCACGATTGCCACTGGTAGTGGCATGGGGAACGACAAGACCGGACGTATGCAATGACACAGTGCCAACACCACGCAAGTGCACAACGTCCATGCTCATGTGGTCAAGGGCAGTAACAGACAGGAGGCTAAGCTCAAGACCGGGGATGTAAAGGACATCGGTTAGAAAGACATCGCCGGTAGGACCATGGAAATGAACGACACCAACGTCGCGGACAGGTAACACCAGGCCGGAGCTAGTCCGGACACCGGAGACATCGCCAACAGGACCAAGCATACTGAAGGCCTCGCGAGAGGCCTTCATGTGATGCGTGGTCCCGGAGTCGATGATCCAGGTCTTGGACGGGTCCTAGACCAGAGTCGCCAGATCACTAGCAGTCACATGGCAACAAGCAAGAGACACGGACGCGGTGGAAGAGGGCACGAACCGAGACTGCCAATCATCAAGCCATAAGACGTCGTCATGGAGGGGGACAGGGGAGACAACGGGGGATGGCGAGACAAACGAGGAGGCAGGACACGACTACAAATCAGTCTTAGTCATGCAGGGTGAGGGGGTCGAGCAGGAGGTGACGCAACTCGCACTTCCCTGGGGGGGAGGGCGAGGCAGGCCGAGCTCGAGCGCAATAAACTGTTCCAGCTGTCGCTCACACGTGGACAGCCCGAAAGTGTAGATGGAGTGTGGGGTGACGGCACCAAAGCTCGGATAGAAGGAAGTCTGCCCCGGTGAGTGGAACGACGGCGCCGACGGCTACGGATGATACTGGTGAGGAGTTGGCGTCTGCGGGACCGGGGTCGTGGTCAGAGGAGTGGAGCTGCTGGATGGGGTCGAGGCATCAGAGGCGGCGATAGAGGCGACGACACTGACAGTGGCGGAGGCGAGACGGCGCTCCCACTGGCGTTGCATGGTGGCGATGACGCGAGCCTCGTCCATCGGTAGCGCGCACGTGTACCACCCGTGCCTCGGCTGGCCACAATTGTGGCAGACCGAGCCAGTGCCACTAGACCCAGTGGACAGCTGCTGCTGTTGTTGCTGCTGACCCTTGCCCTTTTTTCTCCGACGCTTCTTCTTTCCCGGCAACGACGAGCTGGTGGAGGTCGTTGCCATAGGGGAGGCGATGGCCACAGAGGCGACGATAGGTGAGGCGAGGGCCTCTGTGCGCTAGAGGCGGGACTCCAAACGAGATTCCTCAATCCTGAGGAAGAGCTCGTATGTCCAGGGTATGAGGGTGTCTTGAGCCACCATGGCGGAGAGAACCTCCTGGGAGTAGTGGACGAAGATGTCCACAAATGCTGCGATGGCACTATGCTTGATGGTGAGTACCGCGGTGAGAGGGGGTGGAGCAAAGGTGTCGAGGTGACGAAAGATGTCCTCAGCCAGTAGGTAGTGACTATCCCGGTCTTCCCTATGTCTAGAGAGTTGAACTCCCGCAGTAGAAGGCTGGTTTCAGCCTCGCTGGATAGACGATGGGGATGGTTGAAAACATGTCATGCGGTAGTGGGATCTTGTGTCTCGCTAGAGGTGAAGTCACCCACGAAGGGCTCTAAGACTAGGCGGGACGCCAAAGGAGCGACCGGGACGAGAGCGCGTGTGACACGACCAGCGTCATACAGCTGGTCGGCGTGGGTGGAGTCATACGGAAGGGTGTAATATGCCCACAAGCCCTCACCCGGCGCCCAGATGCGGAAGCTGAGCTGCCAGCTCCGGAACTCCTCGTGGGCCTGGAGCGGTGGGGGCGGCGTCTCAAAGTCCTTGGGCTTGCGGCTGGCGTCCAGAGTGGGGCCAAGGACTGAGGTCACAGTTTGCCACTGGCGCTGATTCTACAGCTGCGCAAGGTAATGCGTAGCCGTAGACGCACTGGAGCTTGCGTGCCCAAGAGGGATGAAAGGCGGCGGACCACTGGTGTGAGTCTGGGAGGCCGACGGCTGCATTGTTGCAAGCTGTTGCGTCAGAGCGGCAAGCTGTTGCTGGATGGCGGCTAGGGGTCGGAGGCGTCGGCGACGGAGCCTCTGGACTGTTGTTGCTACTATTGCTACTGCTGCTACTCTGCTGCTACTACTACTACTACTGTAGCAGTTGCTACAGCTGCTACTGCTACTATAGCTGTTGCTGCTGCTTCCGCTGCTGCTGCTGCAGCTGCTGCAACTGTTGTAGCTGCTGCAAGAAAATGGGGGGGAGGGTAACCCCTGGGGTCCCACCAACGGAGGAGGACCCCTCCCTAGTGGGGCTGTTAGCCATGGGTGTTGGTGCCCCCTTTTCTGTGTATCTTACTGTTTTTTTCTTTTCTTTTATGTGCCAATGGTGTCGCCAGTGACGTCAGCCTAGAATGGCTGACGTCAGCAACTGCTGCTTGCATTAGCTGCTGCTACTGCTAGTATGGAGTTTCTTCCCCCCACTCTCCACTCTTTCTTTAAGTGTTGATGACGTCAGTAGTGACGTCAGCTGAAGGCTACTGACGTCAACAGCGGTAATTATTAGAGCCGCTGCTGTACGACTACAACCACTGCTGTTGTTGTTGCTATTGTTGATCTGCTATTACAGCAGCTGTTGCGGCTGCTTCTGTTGTTGCTGTTGTGGTTGTTGGTGTAGCTGCGGCGGCTACAACTGTTTCATATGCTGCTACTGCTACTGCTGCTATTGCTGATGCTACTGCTACTGTAGTAGCGTTGTAGCTGCTGTTGCTGCTGCTGTTGCTGCTACCACTGTTGTAGCTGCTACTGTTGCAATAGCATTGCAGCTGTTGTTGCTACTACTGCTTCTACTACTGTTGCTGCTACTGTTGCTGCTGCTGTAGCTCCTGTCGCTACTGCTCCTGCTGCTGCTGTTCCAGCTGTTGCTTCTGCTGCTAAGCTGCTATTGGCACGGTGGGGGATTTTTTTCTCTTCATTTTTTTCTGTTGTTTTCTTTTTCGATCATCTCAGGGAGCTCACTACTCGCTGCGAGCAGTGAGTCGCGAGCAGCGAGCTCCTTGCTTGCTGCGAGCAGCAAGCTCGCTGTCAACAGCTTGCTGCTCGCTGCAAGCAGCGGGCTGCGGACAACTGCAGCTGCTGCTACTGCTGCTACTACTTGCTACAGCTGCTGTTGCTCGCTGCTACTACTGCTACTGCTGCTACTGCTGCTACCGCTGCTGCTACGGGCTGCTGCTGCTGCAAGCTGCTATTGCTACTGGCTGCTGTTGTGCACCCCTGCTCCTGCCACTGCTTGCTGGTGCTGCTCTGGGCTGCTGCTGCCAGCCACTCCACCTGGATGACATCGCCACATGCGTCGTCGTCAGCAAGCGCCTGACGTGACCCGCCGCTCACCTCCTTGCGCCTAGCGTGGGGGTCAGTGCTGCCGGAAAAAATCCGGCAGCATTCCCCCTGGCCCAGTGGCCGTGGGAAATTTTTTGAAGCCGCCACCAGGAAGGTCAATGCTGTCGGAAAACATCCGGCAACATTTCCCTTGTAGTGGCGCGTATGGGGGGTCCTTCGGCATTGTCAGGCACCAGTACGCTAGTCGTCTTCTGCTACTGCTACGCTCTGGCTCTGGTACCAAAATGGAAACTATACCAGAGCGCAGGTTGGGACAGTGGCGGTGTTGATGCAGCGTGCGGGCTTCCACGCAAGTTGCTTAGTCAGCTGCCCCCTCAGTCTGCTACTCTAGAGTCTAAGTCTGAGTGCTCTGGATTTTATTACTCAGAAACACGTAAGCCAGTGTTAGTGTCAGAAAGCAGTTGAAAGCTGGAAGTAACTGGTTAGGAGTGAAGAATGAACAACAATGGTAGACCCCTCCAAGTTCTAGCTCCCCCCCACTAGTGTATAACTTGTTACTCAGCTAACCAGGCAATCAGAAAATAGTCCTAGTCCTACATTTTCTGGCAAGCAGGGTTTTCTCGGTGAGCCCTGCCAGACGCCCGACAGCCCAAAACCCGGGCGTCGTCCGTTTTGCCTGAAAACTGGACCATACCATTATACCAACGGTGCAAACGCAGTCGTGCGGTCAGAATCAGCTAGAAATATAGCAGCAAAGAGTTATGACTGCCCGAACCAAGCCAGAGCCTACAATGATCCATGACGTCAACCAGTGACACGCAGTAAGAGACATGGGCCCTAGGCAGAGGACGATGCTGTAGACGCAACGGCACAGTTAGAACTAGCGTTGGGTACATGCAAGCAGCATCTGTGGCGGCAGTGACCGCCGGCGGCCTGACCGCCGAGGAGGCCTGTCGATGGAGCTGAGCACGTCGCCGGAGGGAGGAAGCTTCAATGAACTGTGAGTAGGCCTCATCGTGCGTCGGCTCCACCAGACAACAATCCGGCAGCGTCGAATCTCGCCATCAGTCATACGCACGCCGATGTACACAAGCCGGGAGGACACAACAGAGCACAATGAGAAACGCGCAAAAACCAACAGATATGCTCAGGTTCTCCAAGCGATTCTGCTTTACCACCCAAGAACACCCCCCGTGAGCACAAATCAGGCTTGTTCGTCCAAGCGTCAAGAGTCGTTGATTTTCTCACTCGAGGTCGAGATAGCAAAGTCTCTACCCTCATGTTCTCGTAATGTCTTCTTCCCTTGATTGGTGGTATTGTCTCTCTCGTCTGTCCCTACCTACCCAGGTTGGAGTAAGGAGGGGTGGATTTTACTTCCTATTCAAGCGGTATCCCAAAGAAAAAAAACTCACTCGAGGTCGAGCGAGCAAAGTCAGTCTCTCGACCGGCCCTGACCGCTTCACATGATGTTAAATTGCGTCCGCACACATGACACGGCTGGTCCACTTTGAAAATTTGTGGGCGTCTACTGGCTGCCCCCTATTCCAAAACGGCACAAAATTAGTCACCCGTTGTTCAGAAGAGACATAAAAAAAACACCTTCGCAATAACACTCGCGAATTTATGCAGTGAAACGCTATCCATATTCCGCACGCAGTCCCACGTGGACCAACAACAGTGCGGGGGACACACAATTGTAAGCGGACGTGGCAGTCTACGAGCTGCAGAGCAAGTTGCAAGGTGCAACTTTGCACTAAACTTTCGAGGTTTCAAGACATGACAATGGAAGTTTGAGGGACTTACCTGTTGGTGTTTCAGTCACGGTGACCTTTGGGCTCGTCGCCATGACTCATCGAGATGCCGGGACACTCGACAGCTACTTTGACAGAATCAGCATCAGCTGGCAAGTCCTCACGTGATTGCCAGAGTTTTCTTGGTGACCAACTATCAAGGTCCATTTTCTTAGTGACGCTATCCTTGATGGTTCATGATCCAGTTGCATAGACTTTTTCTTCCTTTCAGTTTGTCATTCGGACAACCGAGGAGCCCGTACGCCTGTTTGGTTCTTGCCACCTGTTGTTTTGGAGCTTGCACCTAGGTTGGTCCATTTTCCACCAGTTGGTTGGACTTCAGTGTTTTTAAGCACGCATGTCGGTGAGACTACATCCTCAAAATTGTGTTTCTTGTTTACCACTTATACTCTCTCATGCATATCTTTGCTGTCTCTCCACCAGTCCAAGCGCCGTTTGTTACATTCTGTTCACCAAAGTGTGATTACCCACACATAATGTTGCTACGAGGGTTGTCTCATTCCCTCGTGGTATTAGGGTAGAAGAGAGACAACCTCTTCCTCCCTGTATACAGTACGCAGCAGCAGCAATGAAAGCATCTGGGTTGGGTTGTGCTAGGCTGGTTTGGGTGTACAAGTCATGGCAATGTGGATGCCCGGAGTTCAAGGCTCACATCATGTAGTCCTTCGACAGAGGTGGAGGCAGAATGCAGCCCAATTTTTTTCGGTCGTTTCCTGAAGCGGCCTTCTTACCGGCGACATGAAGTGGGATTGGCGACAGCTTAGGCTACCACATCAAAAGCCGTAGCATCCATGGCAGCTGTATACAGCTGCCCTTGTCGTAGCAGGGGCAGCAATTTGCAACGGCAGCAACAGCAAATCATGAGGAGTAGCAGTAGCCATTGTAACAACAACATCGTAACGTCGACCACTAGCAATAGTAGCAACATCAGCTGCATTAGTTTTAGCACTCGGAGCCATACCCGCAGCAGCAGCACAGCAATAACGGTAGCATTAGGAGCAGTAGTTATAGCGGTAGCAGCAACGTTAACACCAGCAATAGTTGTATCAGCCGCACTAGCAGCCGTAGCAGCTCCTGCTGCTTCATCAGCTGTATTAACAGCTAAAATAGAGCAACAGTTTTGACATGAGCAACAGCAGCAGCAACAATAGCAAACTCAGCGTGCTTGTTGCGCATGCACCAACAGTAGCAGTAGCAAACTCGTTGTGCAACCATAAGCGTGTCCATTTCAAAAGCAATAGAAGCGGTTAAGGCAGTGGTGGCTGGTTGGAAGCTGCTTTGCAAATTCGTGCATCCTATGTGTTGTCGATCGAAAAACTTGTCAACTGAAGAGC
>SZWC01023036.1:11386-24629 GCA_023375785.1 Penium margaritaceum | reverse complement strand
TTTTTTTTGTTTGACTTCTCAATAACGCTAGACTTGTATAAGGATGCGCCTCGATATTCTCGAAGCTCATGACTTCTTGACGGAGCTTCGTGAAGCAGCCACTCACAGCGCGACCTCACACACATTGTGCGACTCGAGCGTTGAGGACCGAACACATGCCTCACTCTCATTCTCGGTATGTATACATGTGCTCGACTCACTCAAAACTTGTTATTGAAGTACACATACTACTTAATGCAAATCACCCATTTGTCCCAAATCCTCCGATCGTCTTCATATCGCTCCTCATCCATGTGACCACCTAAGTTGCGTTAAGCATAACACCCCCACCCCCCTCCTTCCCCCCTCCTGCGTCTGATTGAGGGCCTCGTTATTGAACGGGTCGTCAGTGGGCTAGGGGGGATGGAGGAGTCTATGTCGGGGATGCCACTTACGCTTGAGGAATGGGGAGTCAAGAACTCCAGATTTCTTTATCTTTCATTTTGTCTAATTGTTAACCCTCATTCTGTTACGTACAAGACATACTCAGGTTCCTTATCCTTCTGAGTGGGCATTCCTCTCATTACACAAATAGCCCACCACACATCCAGACCTTCATTTTCACTTCGACGAACGAGGGCAATTCGGAAAACTGCCCTCAACCTCCAACGAACCTTCTCGCATCTTCTGACAACTTTGACCACTTTCAAGAATCCACGACTGAAGTGTCACGACCTTTCAGTCAACTTCTCGATGCATCAAGACGTGTCTACATTTAGAAGAATGCATCTCGCATCTTTGCCCTCGATCTTCGAAGCCCCCCGATTCCTAAGCGGAGCTTCTTATATCCAACCACTCACAACGCGACTCCACACCTGTTGCTCAAAGATCAACCAAACGACCTCGACTTTACTTCATTCGTAACTCGACACTTGTATACACATGATCGATCATTTCAACACTTGACATCAAAGTACACTTACTACTCATTATAAACTGGTCAAGTGTCCTACATTCTCAATCGTGTTCTGCCTTGCAACTTCTACCTGTTCACCATCTATGCTTCATTTGGCAAAACCCTTGGTATCAGAGCGCAGCCGTGTTGGAGAGGCATCCGACTACTTTATCCATCCGGAGGACTACCTTGCACAAGCTGTCAACGCATCTCGCACGTCAAGACTTCACAGACTTTGTGACTATGACATGAAGCGAGCCAGCGTATCCGACGACTCGTAGTAGGTCTACGACGACAACTTCGGCGATGGAGGAGCAGAACGTGCCCATGCACACGAATCCTATAGTGGTAGCAAACGCTGTCGTGGCAGGCTATGCGGCAACTAGATCAACCTCTACGGCTCTGACGACCAATCCGGTTGCAAATCCAGCGGAGCTAAACCAGCTGCCCCTACCAAAAACCTCAAAGAGGACACTAGGAATGACTGGTGGCAAAGGGCTATGGACGCAGATCAACGAGGAAATGGTGAACCGCATCTCCGTGCTCGAGGGAATCAACAGCCATTTGCTCCAACAAGTGAACGGTGCAATAGAGACTCTTTGCAATGCAAGTGCACGGAAGGCGGTGCTCGTTGAGAGAAATACCCAACTCTCAAGCGAACCCAAGATTCGTCCGGCCCCTCCCAATCCGTTTGATCATGCAAATTCTAAGAGACCAACAGTTGGGATGTGGCTGACTTCTGTGGAGGTGTACTTCACCTTTGCTAGGGTCAACAACAAAAAAAAGAATGTTAGCCTCACGGCCGCGCTTTTGCGTGGTATAGCACCAACTTGGTGGTGTGGTCTAAAGACCATCCAACAATAGCAGGAGATTGATGGGCCTCATTGATGGCCGATGGTGCCCCTCTCATATCACAGACCACAGGCGTTCTACCCTTGGAGCACATCAACCCGCAATGGCAAGACGTGCTAACGCCACCAACCGAATGGAACGCATTCTCACGCTCAATGCTCGCACGATTTGGACGATTGAATGAGAATTCTGATGCTCGGTACAAGCTCCAACGTCTCTGTGAGCAATCCAGCATGGCAGAGTACACTTGGAGGTTTTGCAAGATCATCATAGGTATAGATATTACCTCCAGCAAGCTCTGCTTTCACTACAACAACGGCCTCAAGCGAGACATCCGGCGAGCGATCGCCATTTTTGGCATAAAGAACAACTTATCACGGATGATCGCAGTAGCAAAAAGGATCGACGGCATCGACTACAATGCTCAAATCGAGGAATCCTACGGTTGGCGACCTCCCTACCACAGTTATCGTGGGAACAGAAAGAGCCAGTCAGGGGACTCCTTGACTCTGATAAAAGTGGATGCTGTTGACTAGAGAGATGTGTGCACCTGCTACAATTGCGGAAAATTCAAACACATCGCTCGCAACTGCCGAAGCAAGCAGCAGGCCAAGAAGGGGGGTAAGATGCAGAAAAATGAGTCAGAAAATGACAAAGGGCAAGAATGAAAGGCCTCACTCTTGTTCGTGAAGAGCAATCTGCGACAAACGATTGCCCACCTGAACGGCCTAAATCACCACAAAGGATTTCTTAGATCATAAAGTTTGATGAGGGGTACAAGGACGACCAACCGTTGATAAAACTAAAAAGTGCAACTCCGAGGTCTCAAGAGTCACAGAACGATACCAACACTATCGGATTGAGGAGCTCCTCACTGTTTCCTAAGCAATGACATGGTTCGCAAGCTAGGTTTTCTAACAAAACCAGGGATATTGGAATGAAAATTTGTCAATGGGAGATGGTCAATACTGAGACAACGAGAACCACCACGACTATGCATGTAGAATGTGCGGGATGCAATGGTCTAGAGGTATTGTCCGGTGAGTGACCACAAAATCATTCTCGGAGGATATCTTATGTACCGACACAATCCGCAGGTTGATTGGAACAACGAAGACGTACATGTGGAGATCAATGGCGCCAAGCAACAAGTTTCGTGTGTGGGTTGCAAGATGATAGCGGAAGCAGCACATGTGGAAGCAACAGAGGAAGCCACGGTAGCCAAAAAGCAACAACATGTGCAGTTGATACCGCTCAACGTAGCCAAACACTGCATGCGGCAAGAAGCTAGTGCGTGGTTCATGCATCTCCAACCAATTGAGGAAGTGGAAGTGGTAGCAGTTGACTCACCAGCCTCATCGCCCTCATCAACCTCAACGGCATTCTTAAGTTTTGTGATGGTACCTTAAGAGTTCGCACCACTAATCTGAGAGTTTGAGGGCGTCTTCCATGATGAACTCCTAAAAACCCTACCACCTCAACGTGACATTGACCACCGCATCGAGCTGAAACCGCGGAGCCAACCCACTGTTTGAGGGGCCTATCGGATGAGCAATCACGAGCTGAGGGCGTTGAAAAAGAAGCTTGACGAGATGCTCGATCAAGGGTTCATCCAACCATCCATGACACCGAATGCCACACTTGTATTGTTCGTGAAAAATAAAAGTAGCGAAATGCGTATGTGTGTGGACTAGCGGGCGTTGAACGACGCTACCATAAAGAACCGCTATCCTCTCCCCCGGGCCAACGAACTTTTTGGCGAGCTTTGAGGGGCTAGAATTTTCACCAAAATAGACCTACGCAACGGTAATCAATAGATGCACGTGTGAGACATAAAACAATGGCATTCCAAACTAGCAAACGACATTTCGACTTCAAAGTATTACCGTTTGGACTTACCAATGCCCTGGCAACGTTCACGGCAGCGATGAACAACATTTTCCATCCATACCTTGAAATGTTTGGCATGGTGTATCTTGACGACATCCTGGTATATAGCCGCACCCCGGAGGAGCACGATGGACGTCTTGAAAAGTTGTTGAAGTTTTACGAAGAGAATTTTTTAGGAACACTCTCAAAGTGCGACTTCTTTTGTCATTTGATTGAGTTTTTGGGTCATGTCATCAACAACAAACAAATCTTCATGGATCAAAAATTAGTAGCAACAGTCGCTGATAGGCCGACGCCAACCGAAGTTTGAGGCGTTCAAGTTTTTCTCGCCTTCTGCAATCACCAACGGCGCTTTGTACGGGATTACACTTGTGTGTCAGCGCCTCTCTCTGACCTCACACGGAAATAAAAATGAGTGGCTATGGGGAGACAACGAACAAGAAGAGTTCACCACATTGCGGAACGCTCTGACCTCGATGCCAGCCCCACAATTAGCCTATCCAACGGTTGACTATGTTATGGTTTCAGACACATCAGATTGGGCCATCGGTCCGGTCCTCCTACAAGACCTTGGCAACAGAGAACAACTGGTTGCTTACATGTTGCAAAATCAAAGAGGACCGGAACTCAACTACGTCGCACACAGGAAAGAGATATTGGCGGTCGTACATGCATTTAAGACATGGGGATGCTATCTTGAATGCCGTCATTGCATCGTGCACACCGACCATCATGCGCTGAAATGATTGAAGACCTAGTCAAACCGCAGTCAACGTCAAACTCGATGGATAGAGTTCCTCCAATCCGGGTTCAGTTATGATATTGAGTACCGGCCAGGCAAAATCAACCCAACAGACGCACTCAGCCGTCGACCAGATCTGATGATTGAAATGGCAACCTTACAACTGTGGCGGGATCTATATCTCGTGCAATTTTTCACACTAGGCTATGGCCAGCATGCAAGTACTACAAGGCAAAACGCTGGTATGACACACATTATTGGTGGCGAGGATTCACTCGCCAGGTGGTTGTTCCTCCGAATGATGAACTCCACTGCATGCTGCTCAAAGACTGCCATGACACCGGTCCAAGTAGGCATGTTGGATAGGACAATACATCGAAGAAGCTCGCTGAATACTTCTGGTCGGAAAAGATGCAATCCGATGTGGCCAACTTATGCGAATCTTGCGACACGTGTCAGCGACAAAAAACCCATCGTACGCAGCCACTCGGACTTCTGTATCTGCTTCCCATTCCTACAAAACCGTGGACCAAATTCTCCATGGACTTCTTCACAGTACTACTAGTCACACCCGAGGGATATGACGTAATCCTCATGGTTGTCGACACGTTTTCCAAAATGTTGCACTTTATTCCAACAACCACCATCACCGCCGAGGAGACAGCATGGCTCATTGTGAACAATATCGTGTGGTTACACGGTGTATCGAGGACCATGACGAGCAACAAGGAAGATCGATTCACTAGTTGTTTTTGGCGCGAAGTGATAACTCGCTACGATAGTCGAATCCATCTTTCAACGGCGTTTCATCCTCATACCAACAGTCAGACCGAGCAAACGAATCCGAAGGTGGAACAACTTTTGCGAACATTATGTGAACCTCATGGGACGGATTGGGCACCAAAACTCCCTGCTGATATGGAACACCGGATGAACTACGCGGAACCCTAGGTCAATCTCTGAGACGTCGATCTCCTAATCGACGCATGTTACTGCCATCACTGGGCCACATGTCTACGCGCGCCGGGATGCCGAAGCTACAAGGGGGGAATGTGTTACGTTCTTGACCTAAAGGAGTCCCTAATCATTCCGAGCGGGCATTCCTGTCATTACACAATTTGCAAACCGCGCGCTGAGACCTTCATTTTCACTTCAAAGGTTGAGGGCAATTTGGCCATCTGCCCTCAACCTTCGAGGAACCTTCTTGCATCTTTTGACAACTCCGACCTTTTTCAAGAATGCACGACTGAAGTGCCAAAACCTTCCACTTGACTTCTCAACGCATGAAGACATATATACATTAGTAAAAGTTCATCTCACTGAGAAAGTGCGTAGAAGCTTCCTAGCAACACAGCCGCTGACCGGGCGTCAATGCCTGATCAGACGGTGACGACATTCACAGGTCGTACACACAACGGCAAGGGTTTGGCTAGGAGACACAAGGCACAGTGTCAGAATGTTTCAATATAGCATATGCAGAGAGAAATGACAAATGATAGGTCCATGGCATTAATACCTGCCGCGGCGCACGACGGGTGTCGCACGCGGCAGTCCAAAAGCTGTCCTAAAACCGGCCCAAAACAACTGTTTTGGCCCTAACTCTGCGTACACACGTCCAAATGCTAAGCCGTCTGAACCTAGACATGTAGAATCAAAAGACGGACGCTACGACTGGTCACATACATGCATCCATCGACAGACAGAGGACATACAATGCAAAAACATGCAAATAGGCCTCATGGCCAGTCCGCCAAAAGACGCCTGCAACACGTAGGAAACAAAGCAAAGAGTCCCGGTGGCATCTGGGGCTCTGGAACAGTGGTCGGTCAGCTCCAAGCTGGTAGTCCGCCGCCTGTCGTCACGCCGGTGTCACCAGGGCCGCCTGCCTCAGGGATCTGCACGAGTATGGACACGGCTGAGTGGTCACAGTAAACTGTGTAGGAACGGCACAAAGCACAACACTCCCCCATGACCCGATGGTACGCATGTCCATACGCGTGCAGCACTGGTACAACCATAATAGTGAGTGACACACACAGATGAGACGCAGACGCACATCCCACAGTCAACCACTCTCACGTACGGGATGAAGCCCAACAGAACGAATGGCCACCAGGAACTTTCCCCGGGCTAGAGCCTTCGTCAAGAAATCAGCACGCTGAAAGTCAGTGCCAACCCACATGATGGAGATCACGCGTCGCTCCACGAGATCACGAACGAAGTGATGCTCAACCGCAATGTGCTTTGTGCGAGCATGAAAAACACCAGATTTCTCCGCAATGGCGAGAGCACTCTGGTTGCCGCAACGCAGCACGATGGTGGGTACTGACTGCCCAAGCTCAAGAAACAAGCGCTGCAGCCATATTGCCTCAGTAGCCCCTACGCCCAAAGCCACATACTCTGCCTCCGATGAGCTACATGCGATGCAGCCCTGCTTCCCGCTTTGCCAAGACAAAGCGATACCACCGAGCACAAACACGTAGCCAGTACGACTACGCCCATCAGGGCTCCAAGCCAAGTCACTATCAGTGTAGCCTTCAAGGACCACCGAACACTGCCGACCAAAGCAGAGTCCGAGATACGGCATGGAGACCATGTACCGTACCACTCGCACAGCCGCGTGAAGAGCTCTCGCACGTGGAGCCTACGAGAACTTAGCGAGGAGGTTGACGGCGAACGCGATGTCAGGACGCGTGGTAGTGGCCACGTACATCAGAGATCCGATGAGACAGAGGTATAAGGTCACGTCCACTGTCTCCCCCAGCTGTGTAGGGTCATCCACGTTCAGGGTATCCTGCCAATCAGGTGTGAGGGGTGTGGAAGCGGTGGACACTGCACCAAGGAGATCGCCGAAACGCTCCCCCACGACTCGTGCGTATCGGGCCTGATGCAGCAACAGTGTCCGATGTCTGCGATCTCGCACGATCTCCATACCAAGAAACACCGATGCAGGACCGAGGTCCTTCATCCTGTAGGCAATCTGTAGGACAGCCTTGGCCTCTTTCACGGCCTCCAGGGACGGAGACGTAATCAGAAGGTCATCAACATAGACCAGGATGGCGGTGAACCGCTGGGGTGTCGGTAGGATGAAGAGCGAGGGGTCTGCCTCGCTCTGTACGTATCCTGCGTGAGTCAAGGTGCCAGTGGTCTCCCGGTTCCGACACCGTGGAGACTGCTTGAGGCCGTACAAGGACTTGCGCAAGCGCCAGACCTTGTCACCGTCCTCAAAGCGTGGTGGCTGAGCCACGTAGATCTCCTCATCCAGAGAGCCTTGGAGGAACGCGTTGTTCACATCCATCTGGTACAATTCCTAGTCATGCTGAGCCACTACACCGAATAGAGCTCGAGCTGAGGTCATGCGGCCGACAGGGGCAAAGGTGTCTGTGTAATCAACTCCCTCAATCTGAGAGTACCCCTTGACGACCAAGCGGGCCTTGTAGCGTTCTAGTGAGCCATCCGGCTTCACCATCTTGCGAAAGACCCACTTGACCTGAATCGCCTTCCTCCCAGGGGGAAGGTCGACCAGCTCGTAGACTCTGTGCTCTCGCATAGCGCGAAGCTCATCCTTGCAAGCAGCTCGCCAGGCATCAGCATCTTGCGATGAGAAAGCCTCCCTCAATGCGCCCGGATCAGGCAACATAGAGCGAGAACTCTGCGTGGCAAGTGCACACGCCTCAATGTCAGGCCTGACGACTACGAGATCGGCTGCTACGTCACAGGCGATATGGAACTCGGGAGTGACCAGGTCGTGCCCTATGGGGCACGCTGGGTGTACCTCTAAAAGCTCAGTGTGGACACTCAGCCCTAAGGCCTTTGTGCCTGGATCACCGCTCGCGATGCTGCGAGAGGAACACCTAGGTCCGAGACCCGACGCTCGCTGAGCTCCGGAATCCAGTGGTCGAATGCGGCCACCGGGCTCACGGGAGTAACCGGAGGTCGAGGGGCGCACCTCAGGCTCAAGAACAAGTATGACCACAGGGACAGGTACGACCACAGCTGGTGAGGGCTAAAACGAGGCAGCTGGAGATGCCGTGCGAGGAGATGCGTGTGTGGGGGACACAGAGCTGGGTGTGACAGCAGGCAAGGCTGGCCCGAACACTGAGACAGGAGTGTCAGCAGACGTAGGGACAGGAGTGGGCTGGGCTGGGTCTGACGCCGGAGCAAGGGTGCTAGTAGACACAGGTAATGGTGCAGGAGGAGGCGTGAGAGCAGCGGTACCTGTGGGGTGTGAAACAGGCTGAACAGGCGGGATCTCTGGACCAACGGCAATGATAGCCGGATCATCAAGTGTTGGAGACCGAGAGGGGACTCGAGCGGACACATCAGCCTGATGAGGAATGGTCGTTAGCGGAGAAGTCTCCCCCATCTGCCGAGGACCCTCACAGGAAGGGACATGGGCTATGGAGAGGGCTGTGATCGAAGTCAGGTCACGGTATGTGAGTGACTCAAAAAACAGCGTGTCACTGGACTCAATGACATGACGGCGAGTGGGGTCCCAAAAGCGCCAGGCCTTCGACCGCGGGGAGATGCCGATGAAGGCACACAAGCAACCCCGAGGGGAGACTTTGGACTCTTGCTGGTCCTCGGTGTACCACACGGAGGCCAGGGAACCCCAGACGCGAGCGAGACGAAGATCAGCACGGTGGCCAAACCAGAGCTCGTACGGTGTAACATGATCCGGAAGCGGACCATGCGGGAGGCGGTTCCAGACCCAAGTCATGTAGGCGAAGCCCTCGAAGGCGAAGGACTCAGAGAGACCGCACTCAGACCGCATGGCGCGAACCGCATCCTCCATGGTGCGGTTCCAGCGCTCAGATACACCGTTCTGCTGTGGGGTAGCAGGAGCGAAGACCTGGTGAAAAATGCCGTGCTCAGCAAAGAAGGAGTCCATCTCAACGAGGAACTCGCCGCCGCGATCCGAGCGAAAAGTATGTAGCGTGTGGTAGGAGCCAGAGTCGAACCGCAAGGGCGGCGTCGACCTTCTGACGCAGACTGTAGACCCACCGCATTCAGGTGAAGTCATCAGTCAGCGTCAGAACATACCGGCCCCTCTCGAACAGGGACTCAACAAGGAGAGGACCGAGCAGGTCCGAGTGGACCAACTCGAGAGGCCTCAGTGCTCGGGAACGCGAATCAGGGTAAGTGCACCGGTGCATCTTCCCCTGAGCGCAAAAAAGACAGTCGGTCTTGGGTTGCTTCTCGAAAGAAGCCACATCAAGACCGAGAGCAGGCTGTGTCCGAATGAGCTTCGACACAGTGTCGAAGCCCACGTGACACAGACGACGGTAAAGCAACCGCTGGTGTTCCGGGGATAGAACACCAGTGACAAAAATGCGACCAGAGGAGGAGGGAGAGCAAGGGGAGGAGGGCCGAGCAATGCGATACAAATCATCTATAACTGAAGCACGCAGGACAATGCTACGGGTGTCAAGAGCAGTCACAGTCGCTAAATCAGCGGTATGCTCAACGGCGAGACCCAACAGAGTGCAGGCACGCATAGACAGCAGACTAAGCTCAAGATCAGGCACAAACAGCAAGTCAGAGAGATACAGGGGGCCAGATGGACCATCAAAGCATACAACCCCAACACCGTGGACCGGCAAGGACTGACCAGAGCCTGTACGAACAGAACGGACAGTCGTGACAGGACCAAGTACCACAAAGTCACTACGACGACACGTCATGTGATGGGTGGCACCGGAATTGATGATCCAAGTGCCACTAGAGTCACGACTGGTGGATGTCACTATACAACGAGCAATGGAACACTCGGCATCAGAGGGACGCTGAGCCGTCAGTGGGAAGGAACGACGTACATCACGAAGGTGAGACTCATGAATCCAGTCTGTGCAGTCAGGTCCATCATCATCACATGCGGACTGTGCTCCCCCACACGTGTCATCACGAGTCACGAGGACGGACGAACAAGCAGTCTGTGACCCACTCGATGATGACAACACACTCGCACCTCCCTGAAAGCGAAGCGCCAAAAGATGACGAAGCTCGGCGATGGTGCGGTCACGTGGGTCTGGATCACTACAGCTCGCCGGTGAGGACGCAGGAACAGCTGCAGTCGTGGTCGCCGCGCGTCTGGAAGAGTGTGCGGTCGACGTGCTGGACGCGGTGCGGGCAGCATGGGCAGCCTGAAATCCGCGAGTGATGCGCTCGCAGTCAAGCGGTTGCTGGCACTCGGTGTAGCGATGGGCACCTCCACAGTTGTAGCAGTGCACGGAACGGCCACTGCTACCACTGGATGACGACTGCTGCTGACCCGATCCGCGCTTCCTATTCTTCTTCTTCCCCTGGGCAGCTGCTGCAACGCCCTGTGTCTGTGTGGGTGTAGACGGGGTCGAAGAGGAGGAGGAAGATGAGGTCGTGATGGAGGTAGATGAGGGTGACTGCAGGAGGGAAGATGGTGGTGAGGCGAGGACTGCTGCAGCGAGGGAAGTCTCCTGATGTGCTACTGCTGCCTCGCGGGCCGACGTCACCTGGAGGAAAAGCTGATGGACCCAAGGGAGTAGCTGCAGGGTGGCTGAGAAAGGCTCGAGAGCAGCGTCGCTGTACCGTGTGAATATGTCGGTGTACTCCAGGCAAACTCCGAGCATGATCGTCCGAAGTGCCCACAGCTGTGTGCCCCCAGAGGTCCCCAAACGTGTGTAGATACGCATGGCGCGTCGCCAGTAATCCGCCGCAGGCTCCGCTGGTCCCTGACGGAGCGAGTGGAAAGCACAAATATGTGACGCACGCGTGGCGTGCGTCTCTGCGGCCAGTAGGGACAACGCCAGATCCCAGCCTCCACGAGGATCAGCTCCGGTGCCTGTGCCAGCCTCGCCGAGGAAGGGGCAGAAGTCAACGACAGTCTCGCGTGGCATGGCATAGAGAAGTCCTCGCATGGCCCGGGCTGCTGTCAGCACCTGTGCTGGATCTGTAGACTGGTATGGGCTGTGATAGTAAGGCCACACTCCCTCGGAAGTGGCCCACACCTGAAACAGTATCTCCCAACAGTCAAATCCATCCTCGCTGATGTACCGTGGAGGTGGTGCCTCAAAGTCCTTTGGCTGCCGCTCCGTGGGGAGAGCAACTGCAGGCTGAGGAGGGCAAGAGACAGGGAAAACTCCTGGAAGTGGGTGATCACCGGGGAAGTCAGGTGACGATCGTATGGGGGACACGGGTGGAGGTCGGATACCCGTCTGCAGCTGACGGAGGCGCTCCTGTAGAAGACGAATCTCCCGCTCCTGGGAGTCATCCTCGAAGCCTGGCATGAATGGCTCGTCATCAAGGAGGTCCGCAGGTGGTGGAGAAACCACACCAGGAGGTGAAGCAGGTGGAGCACCAGTCAGGGGCACCTGGGCCGAGTGCTGGGTGGAGGCCGCAACGCCGGCAGCTCCCTCAAAAATCCGCGAAGGAGCCGTGGACTGAGCACGCAGGAGCTCAGTCAGCGTGCGGATCGCGTCAGTCTGCTCTCGTTGCAAACGACGCATCTCCTCCTGCTGGCTGCGCAGGTCCGCAATGGCCTGCGAGCGAGAGCTCAATACCCCTGAAGAAGAGAAGGAGGGATCACCTGGTCCCTTGTCCTTGTCGTCGGGCGAACTCATGTCGCCGCTCACTATGGGACGATAGGTCAAGTTTGCTGGATTTCAAAACTGTCTGCGTTTCTCGGGGAGTTAAAACGCTGGCAACGTTTGACTTTCCGGGTGAAAATTTGGCTAAGTGTAATGCTGACGTCAGCAAGTGGTTGCTGACGTCAGCACGACCTGATGACGTCAGCAATCAACAATGCTGACCTCAGCTCATCCCCTCTTTTTTCTTTTTTTTTTCTTGTCGCGGTTCTGCGCGCGTGTGGAGCCGCTTCGCGGTGACGCGCGGCAGCTCCGCGGAAGCTGCGCAGCAGCTTCCGCCCAGCTGCTGCTGCAGCTGTGCTGTCAGCTGCAGCAGCAGCTGCGTAGCTGCATGTGTAGCGGTGGCAGCAGCGGCTGCGCTGCTGCTGCTGTGCGCTGCGGCTGCTGTTGCGTGCTGCAGCTGCTATGCGCTGCGGCTGCTACTACGCGCTGCAGCTGCTGCTGGCTGCCGTCGCCGCGCGCTGCTGCTGGCTGCCACCGCCGCGCGCTGCTGTTGCTACCACTGCTGCACTGCTGCTGCCACCGCGACTGCTGCTGCTGCTGCTGTGCCGCTGCCGCTGTTGCGCTGCTGCTGCCGACGCTGCTGCTGTGCTGCTGTTGCCGCCGCTGCTGCCACGCTGCTGTTGCGGCCGCTGCTGCTGCGCTGCTTCTGCCGCCGCCTCTGCTGGTGCTGCTCTGCTGCTGCAGCTGTGGGAGGGCGGCTGCACACACCGCAGCCGCCACACACCTCTGCGTGGCGGTACACGCCGCTGTTGCTGCCTCTGCAGCTGCGATCTCACGTGGTGGGTGGAGTACGTTGACGGCGACCGGCCGTCTCCAGCAGATCCCAGAAACTCTGCTGCAGCGGTGACTCTCACTGCTGCTGCTCTGCTGCGTCTCTGCTGCGCAGCTCAGTGAGAACTGTCTCACTGCTCTGATACCATGAGAAAGTGCGTAGAAGCTTCCTAGCAACACAGCCGCTGACCGGGCGTCAGTGCCTGGTCAGACGGTGACGACAGTCACAGGTCGTACACACAACGGCAAGGGTTTGGCTAGGAGACACAAGACACAGTGTCAGAATGCTTCAATATAGCATATGCAGAGAGAAATGACAAATGACAGGTCCAAGGCATAAATACCTGCCGCGGCGCACGGCGGGTGTCGCACGCGGCAGTCCAAGAGCTGTCCTAAAACCGGCCCAAAACCACTGTTTTGGCCGTAACTCTG
>SZWC01023034.1:15702-26802 GCA_023375785.1 Penium margaritaceum | reverse complement strand
GCTAACGTGGCGAGCGGTGGAGCAGCGGAAACACGGACCGAAGATCGGAGCAGATGGACGGGCTTCGATCGAGACATCAGATCGAGAGAACGGAGCTGCGGGATCTTTATAAACAATGGATCGATGGATCGCAGAGCATCGCGCAGACGATGGAGCGATCGCAGCCGTCACGGGATCGAGAGTGCGAGCACGAGCTCCTCTTCACCCGACGAGCGAGAAGATCGATGGGAGCAGAGGACCTGCCACAGATCAGGACGATCTTGTCCGTGGATCGCACCGAGGGCGCTAGGCATCCGCCAACCTCGGTCGCTCGGTGCCTGGGAACACCAACCGGCGTCCGGGACGCTCACGGAAGGCACAAGCGGATTGGACAGACCAAGCTCGTGCATTTTGCTTGCTCTTTGTATTTCCTAGCCACTAGACTAGTATAAATAGGTAGAAGTTTCATTTGTAGATTGCTTCGTCTATACTGCACCATTTTGGAAGAACAGCATATCGTTGGAAAGTTCAAGAGACGAGCCGTGTACTTCTGACTTCTGTGTAACCTCTTGAATCTTCAGTGTGTAACAGAAAGTGATTCTTTGCAGCGTACAGTTGCAGTGTGTACAACACAGTACATTTCAGTCACAGTTGCTTGATTTGTTGTATCTCCTCAGACCTGTGATCCTGGAGAAGTGCTAATTCTCACATTTTATGGGTCATTCTGAAAGATTGTGAGCTGCATTTTCCAGTGGTTGGCTCAGTTTTTCAAAACTCCTAGTATGCTGGCCTCTACAGTCATTTTCTCTCAGAAAGCTTTATGGTAAAAGCAACAGCAGAAGCAAGGGTAGCGTCGCCACTAAAGGGCAGCGCTGAGCATCACCAAGGCTCAAAATGGCAGCAGTACGCGTGGTAACAGCACCCCAGCCCTTGGAGAGGCTTGAAGGACGCTTCTACTTCACGTTTTGGAAGATCCGTACTCACCTCCTTTTGGAGGAGAGGGGCTTGTGGGAGGTGGTGAGCGGCGATGAGCGCGCTCCACCTCCATAGGCAAAAGGCATCACCGTAGCAGAGGTGGTGGCGGGGAAGACGCCGCAGAAAGGTGCAGCAGATGCAAGTTCATCTACAATTGCAGCAGCGGAATATGAGCAGTGGAAGAAGGACCGGCAAGCCTACGGGCTGCTTGTCAACACCATCTCCAACCCGCATCTTCGGTACGTGAGTGACAAGGCTACTGCAAAAGAGGGGTGGGACACGTTGTGCAAGAAGTATGAGAGCAAGGATCTTGCATTCCTAATGATTTTGGAGGAGAAGATGATGGCGTTGAAAATGCAGGGTGGCGAAGGGATGGAGGCGTACTTGGATAGGGCAAAGGAGATGGCGAAGCAGCTGAAAGCAGCCGGCAACCCTGTGGAAGATATGCGCTTTTTCCTCCTCTTGCTGAGGGGACTCCCAACGAGCTATGACACGGTGCGAGAGACGGAATGCCAGCTGACTCTCGACCTGGACTTCATGTGCACGCACCTGATACAGGTAGGACTGCCTCGCAATGCAGCAAAGCGCAATGGCGGCAGCAGCAACAGTGAAGCAGCTTTCATGGTCATGGGCTCACGCAACCAGCAGCAGCAGCCGTTCGGGCAGCAGAGAGGCAAGAAGAAGGGCAAGTGCCACTATTGCCAGAAAGAGGGGCACTACAAGAAAGAGTACTTCAAGTTCAAGAGGGACCAGAAGGAGCAGCAGCAACAGCAGCAAAAGCAGCAATCTCCTTAGCAACAACAGTAGCAGTCACAACAACGTCAGCAGTAGCACCAGCAGCAGCAGAACCAGACCGGCGTGTGTCATTTTGGCAACATCAACGTTGCCAAAGACGTGCGCGACCGCCTCTTCATGGCGAAGTTTGACATGTCGCAGAAGGAAAAGGCGGACCTGGCATAGTACAAGGATTCTGGATGTACCAAGAGCCCAACGCACCACAAGGAATGGTTTACGTAGCTGCTCTCCATTCCCCCCCGTCCGATTGCTTAAGGTGATGATCGGGTGGTGTATGCTGAGGGGATTGGGATTGTGGAGATGTGGTTGGAGACCCCGCATGGCATTGAAGTGGGAGTGTTCCATGGCGTGCTGTATGTACCTGATGCTACGTTGAACCTTCTCTCACTGTCCTCTCACACTAACACAGGACAGCGCGTCGTCTTTGACGACGACTATGGCTACATCCTCGACAAGGAAACCAAAGAGGAGTTGGCCAGGTCGGTGAAGGCGACATGTACCGCCTGCTGGAAGCGACCAAGATCCTGCATGAGCAGAGTCTTGCAGCAGTGGTGAAGGCCATAGATGGCAAAATCTGGCATGCGCGCTACGGCCATATCGGCATGCGCGCCTTGCAGCAAGTTCAAACGAAGCAGATGGTTCGTGACTTACCCACCATCTCCAACTTTGAGCAGCACTTATGCATCGGCTATTTGGAGGGGAAGCAGCATCGCGAGGCATTCTCGGGTGCAGGAGAACGTGCGAAGGAGGTGCTGGAGCTTGTCCATACAGACTTGTGTGGCCCGATGTAGACTAAGAGCTTTGGAGGCTCTAGGTGTTTTCTCACCTTCATTGATGATTTCAGCCGTTACACTGTTGTGTACTTCTTTTCCTCCAAGGACCAGTGCTTTGACAGGTTCAAGGAGTTCAAGGCCATGGTAGAGAACCAGACTGGCAAGAAAATCAATGCGCTGCGCGGCGACCGTGCTGGAGAGTACCTGAGCAAAGAGTTCCTCGACTATCTCGCACTAGCAAGCATCAAGGCGCAGCGCATCGTGCCGTACTTGCCACAACAGAATAGCGTAGCAGAACGTGCCAACCGCACCATCGTTGAGTCGGCACGCTCCATGCTGCACGTGGCTCGGCTGACCTACAACTGTTGGGCCGAAGTAGTGAGCACAACGATGTACATCAAGAACCGTAGTCCAACAAAGGCCCTGGAGCAGATGACGCCGTACAAGGCCTGGTTCAGCAAGAAGACGAGCGTGGGTCATCTTCGCGCGTTTGGCAGCTTGGCACACATGCACGTGCCAAAGGAGAAGGGGCAAAAGTGGGACGCAAAGAGCGCACAGATGCTGATGATTGGCTACGATGTGGCAAGTAAGGCGTATCGCCTTTACGAGAGGGATACTGGCCACGTCATCATCTCTAGGGATATCGACTTCAACAAAACTAACGTCATCGGTACCGACATCATCTGCAAAGAGGAAGCAGAACCAGCAGCTGACAAAGCAGTGGGAGCAGACATTCTCCCTAACACAGTCTCTCTTGATCCTTCCTCCACTGTGACAGTGGGAGAACTAGTCTACTCTCCCATATCTGATGCAGCAGATATAGCGGCCTCATCCACAGAAACAGAGGAAGAAGATGCACCAACATCAGCATAAGTAGTCGTGAGAGCAGCACCGCGTCACCCACCTGCCAACGCTCCAGCACCAGATCGCAAATACCCTCTCAGGGTGCGCTGCAAAACTGGTGAGCGCGGGCATTTTTGGATGCTCTGGAAACCAGACCAGATGAACGTTGCAATTGCAGCAGACTCTGATGAGCCAACATCGTACAAGGAGGGCATGGCTGCACCAGATGCAGCAGATTGGGCACAAGCTGTGCAATAGGAGATACAGTCGCAGGAGATACAACGGCATGTGGGAGCTGACTGAGCGTCCACCTTTACGCAAGGTATTCGAGTGCAAATGGGTGTTCAAGAAGAAGAGGGGTACAGATGGCAACCTCGAAAAGTACAAGGCGCACCTGGTCGCCAAGGGTTACTCGCAGCAGGAAGACATCGACTACACAGAAACTTTTCCTCCTGTTGTAAAGTTTGCCTCTGTGTGTACGCTCCTATCCTATGCAGCAACAGAGGACTTTGGGGTTTACCACATGGACGTCAAGACGGCGTTCCTGAACGGTGACCTCGGGGAGGAGATTTACATGGAGCAGTTGTAGGGGCTCGTCATGGATGGCCAGGAGTACCTGGTTTGTAAGCTACAGAATTCACTATACGGCCTCAAGCAAGCGTCGCCTGCTTGGAACCAGAAGTTGGATGCGCCGTTGCAGTGCATGGGATTTGAGCGTAGTGAGTGCGACTACATCGTCTATCGCTGGCAGCATGGTCATGAGGTGCTCATCATCATCGTTTATGTGGATGATATGCTCCTCCTTTCCAACAGCATGTCTGCACTGCAAGAAATCAAGGAGGCCATGTTGGAGTACTTCCAGATGTCTGATCTTGGGGAGGCATAATATTTCCTCTGTATCCAGATCACGCGTGACCACAAATCACGCTCTCTCTTGCTGCAGTAGAGCCGCTACATTAAGGATGTCTTGCAGCGGTTCGGCATGGAAGAGGAAAAACCCATCGGCACGCCGCTGGAGACGCGGTAGTACTTCGTGAGCTTCAATGGAGAAGCAAATGCAGCTGAGCGGCAGAAGTACCAGAGCGCCGTCGGCAGCCTCATGTACCTGATGGTGGCAACCAGGCCGGACCTCGCACAGGCTGTTAGCGCTATGAGCCATCACATGGCCAATCTCGGACCTGAGTACCAGAAGGCAGTGAAACGGACCTTCTGCTACCTTGCTGGAACCATCAACATCGGCATACCTTCAATAACAACGGCAATAACAACATCGACTATATAGATGCAGATTGGACTTCAAACCCTGAGGACCGCAACTCCATCTCTGGAGATGGGTTCCTCATGAATGGTGGGGCCATCAGCTGGTGCAGCAAGTGGCAGGTCGTCGTGGCCACCTTAAACACGGAAGATGAGTACGTCTCTCTCAGCTTTGGGGCCAAGAAAGCAATTTGGCTTTAGCGTCTCATGGCAGAGATGAGTGGGAGTATTGCAGTTCCAGTTCCTGAGCTCGTTGACAACCAGAGCGCAATTGCACTTGCCAAGAAACCTGAGCACCATGCACGCAACAAGTACATTGACATCGCATATCACTTCATCAGGCACATGGTCCAAGAGGGTGCTATCAAGCTGGAGTTTACTCCAACTAGCAAGTAGGTTACTGATTTTTGCACCAAACCAATGATCCATGAGAAGCAGCAGTTTTGCATGAAGGCATGTGGACTCAGTCCTCTCTCACTTTGGCAAAGTGGGAGATTGTTGGAAAAGGAGCAATCGGGCTCATTTTTAGGTCCACAGGAGCAAGTTCGAGGAAAGTACCACATGCTTGCTCTGATTGTCCATCCGACTTCACTATTGGAAAGATCAGGTGAAAAAATGTCTACGGTGCAAGTTTGAGGCCGATCCAACAATCGGATTGGGAGATATGGATTTTCGAAGTTTTCGAGGTCATCGACCGTCGATATCCGGGTGACCATGGGCGATGACTCCATGCCTTAGCCCGAGAAAAGAAAAAAGGAAGAGGTCCAGGATCAAGATCTGATGGGAGAAATATCCAAAAAGGTCCTAGATTCTTGGGTTGCCTTGTCAGAGTGTGCTGACTAGGAAAAATGTACCTCTCCTTACTTTTTAGATGAAGTGAGATCCTTGTGTACTAGCCATGGATACATGGCGATTCTCCATTAGAAGTATGCCATGAGAGAACTTGTGCTGAAGAATAGTTATTGAATCACTCAAAATGATGAAGTTTATATAGAGCTAGAGCTTGGGCAAGTCAGCCCTCTCACAAGCCACACNCTTAGCCATGGAGGCTAAGGCTCACACACTAGAGTCCATAAATTCACACAAGGGAGGAAATCAGCCTAGCAATCAGGCTGACCATTCACACACGACCTAGAGAGCTAGAGAATACTCTCATGGCACACTCCTAGTGGTCACATAACCCACAATCCCATGGAGAATCGCCATGTGTCCATGGTTAGCACACAAGGATCTCACCTCACCTTAAAAGTAAGGAGAGGTACCTTTTTCCTAGTCAGTACACTCTGACAAGGCAATCCAAGAATCTAGGACCTTTTTGGATATTTCTCCCATCAGACCTTAACCTGGATCTCTTGCCCTTTTCTTTTGACGGGCTAAGGCATGGAGCCATCGCCCATGGTCACTCGGATATCGGCGGTCGATGACCCCTAATACTTCGAAATTTCATATCTCCCAATCCGACCGTTGGATCGGCCTCAAACTTGCACGGTAGACATTTTGCAACATGATCTTCCCAATGGTTAAGTTGGATTGACGAACAGAGCAGGGGTCTGGTACTTTCCTGGAACTTGTTCCTGTGGACCTGAAACTGAGCCGGATGGCTCCTTTCCCAATAATCCCCCACTTTGCTACAGTCAGCGTCGGCTGAGTCCACATGCCTTCATGCAGAATTGCTGCTTTTCACGGTTCACTGGCTTGGTGCAGAAATCAGCGACCTACTTGCTGGTTTGACTAAACTCCAGCTTGATAGCACCCTCCTGTACCATGTTCCTGATGAAGTGATACGCGATGTCAATGTGCTTGGTGCATGGATGGTGCTCAGGATTCTTGGCGAATGCGATTGCGCTGTGGTTGTTGACGCGTATTAGAACTAGAACTATGTTCTACCACTCATCTCTGCCATGAGACACTGAAGCCAAACTGCTTCCTTGGCTCCAAAGCTGAGAGAGACGTACTCAGCTTCCGTGCTTAAGGTGGCCACGACCACCTGTCGCTTGCTGCACCAGCTGATGGGTCCAGTATTCATGAGGAACACATGTCCAGAGATGGAGTTGCAGTCCTCAGGGTTTGAAGCCCAATCAGCGTCTGTGTAGCTGATGATGCTGTTGTCGTTGCCGTTGTAGATGATGTCGATGTTGATGGTTCCAGCAAGGTAGCGGAAGATCCGCTTCACTGCCTTCCGGTGCTCAGGTCCGGGGTTCGCCATGTACTGGTTAAGAGCGCTAATAGCCTGTGTACGGTCCGGCTTGGTTGCAACCATCAGGTACATGAGGCTGCCAACGGCGCTCTTCTACTTCTGTCGCTTAGCTGCATTTGCTTCTCCATTGAAGCTCACGAGGTACTACCGCCTCTCCATCGGCGTGCCGATGGGTTTTGCCTCTGTCATACTGAACCGCTGCAAGACATCCTTGATGTAGTGGCTCTGCTGTAGTGAGAGAGAGCGTGATTTGCGGTCACCTGTGATCTGGATACCGAGGAAGTATGATGCCTCCCCGAGATCAGACATCTGGAAGCGCTCCTACATGGCCTGCTTGAACTCCTGTAGTGCAGACATGCTCTTGGAAAGGAGAAGCATGTCATCTACATAGACAATGATGATGAGCACCTCATGACCATGCTGCAAGCGATAGACGCTATAGTCACACTCACTGAGCTCAAACCCCAGGCATTGCAACGCCGCATCCAACTTCTGGTTCCAAGCACGCGACGCTTTTGCAGCTTGCAAACTAGTTGCTCCTGGCCATCCAGACGAACCCCTCCGCCTGCTCTATGTAAATCTCCTCCTCCACGTCACTGTTCAGGAATGCCGTCTTGACGTCCATGTGGTGCACCTCAAAGTCCTCTGCTGCTGCATAGGGAAAGGAGCGTACGCATAGAGGCAAACTTTGCGACAGGAGCAAAGGTTTCCGTGTAGTCGATGCCTTCCTGCTGCGAGTAGCCCTTGGCGACCAGCCTTGCTTTGTACTTTTCTTGGTTGCCATCTTCCCCCCTTATCTTCTTGAACAGCCACTTGCACTTGATCACCTTACGTCCAGGTCGACGCTCAGTCAGCTCCTAGTTACCGTTGTCAAGCTGTGACTGTATCTCCTGCTGCACAGTTTGTGTCCAAGCTGCCGCATCTGGTGACGCCATGGCCTCCTTGTACGACGTCAGCTCATCAGAGTCTGCTGCAACTGCGACGTTCATATGGTCTGGTTTCTGGAGCATCGAGAAATGCCCGCGCTCACTAGGCTTGTAGCGCACCGTGAGAGGGTACCTCCGACCTGGTGCTGGAGCGTTAGCAGGCGGTTGACACGGTGCTGCCGCACAACCGCTCCTGTTGATGGTGGTGCATCTTCTTCCTCTGCTTCTGCCGATGAGGCCGCTGTATCTACTGCATAAGACATGGGAGGGTAGACTGGTTCTCTTATTATGACAATAGAGAAAGGATCAAGAGAGACTAGGTTTGGAAGGATATCTACTCCCACTTCCTCGTCAGCTGTTGCTTCTGCTGCCTCTTCACAGACAATGTTGGAGCCGATGACGTTGCTCTCGTTGAAGTCGACATCCTTGGAGATGATGATGTAGCATGTATCCCTCTTGTAGAGGTGATACGCCTTGCTTGCCACGTCGTAGCTAATCATTAGCATCTGCGCGCTCTTCGCGTCCCACTTTTGACGCTTCTCCATTAGCACATGCATGTGCGCCAAGCTGCCAAACGCGCAAAGATGACCCACTCTCGGCTTCTTGCCGAACCACGCATCGTACGGCGTCATCTGCTCCAGGGCCTTGGTTGTACTGCGGTTCTTGATGTACACCGCAGTGCTTACTACTTCCGCCCAAAAGTCATAGCTGAGCCGAGCCGCATGCAGCATGGAGCGCGCCAACTCAACAATGGTGCGGTTGGCGCGTTCTCCTATGCCCTTCTGCTACGGCGAGTATGGCGCGGTGCGCTGCACCTTGATGCCTGCTGCTCTGAGGTAGTCCTGTAACTCCTTGCTCAGGTACTCTCCACCGCAGTCGCTGCGCAGTGCCTTGATTTTCTTGCTCGTCTGATTCTCCACCATGGCCTTGAACTCCTTGAACCTGTCAAAGCACTGGTCCTTGGAGGAAAGGAAGTACACAGGAATATAACCGCTGAAATCATCAATGAAGGTGAGAAAATACCTAGAGCCTCGAAAGCTCTGGATCTGCATCGGGCCATACAAGTCTGTGTGGACCAGCTCCAGCACCTCCTTCGCGCGCTCTGCTGCTCCAAAGAACGCCTCCCGATGCCGCTTCCCCTCCAAATAGCCGATGCACAACTACTGCTCAAAGTTAGAGATGGTCGGCAAGTCATGCACCATCTACTTCGTTTGAAGTTGCTATAAGGCGCGCATGCCGATGTGGCCGTAGCGTGCATGCCAGATTTTGCCATCTGTGGCCTGCACCACTACTGCAAGGCTCTGCTCGCACGGGATCTTGGTCGTCCCTAGCAGGCGGTACATATCGCGTTCTTCCACCAACCTGGCGAACTCCTCTCTTGTTTCCTTGTCGAGGATGTAGCCATAGTCATCGTCAAAGACGACACGCAGTCTTGAATTAGTGAGAGAGGCACTGAGAGAAGGTTGAACGCAGCATCAGGCACATACAGCACGCCATGGAACACTCCTACTTCAATGCCACGCGGGGTCTCTAACCACATCTGTACAATCCCAATCCCCTTAGCATACACCACCCGATCATCACCCAAAGTAATCGGACGAGAGGGAATGGAGGGCAGCTGCGTAAACCACTCCTTGTGGTGCATCAGACTCTTGGTACACCCCGAGTCCTTGTACCACGCTATATTCGCCTTTTCCTTCTGCGACATGTCAGACTTTGCCATGAAGAGGCGGTCGCATACCTCCTTGGCGACGTTCATGTTGCCAAAATGATGCACGCTGGTCTGGTTCTGCTGCTGCTGACGTTGCCGCAACTGCTCCTGCTGTTGTTGTAGAGATTGCAACTTTAGTTGCTGCTGCTGCTGCTCCTTCTGGTCCCTCTTGAACTTGAAGCACTCTTTCTTGTAGTGCCCCTTTTTCTGGCAATAGTGGCACTTGCCCTTCTTCTTGCCTCTCTACTGGCCAGACTACTGCTGTTGCTAGTTGCGTGAGCCCATGGCCATGAAAGCTCCTTCACTGCTGCTGTTACCGCCATTGCGCTTTGCTGCATTGCGACGCAATTCTACCTGCACCAGGTGCGTGTAGATGAAGTCAAGGTCGAGAGTCGGCTGGCACTCTAACGTCTCTCGCACCGTGTCATAGCTCGTTGGGAGTCCCCTCAGCAAGAGGAGGACAAAGCGCGTGTCTTCCACAGGGTTGCCGGCCGCTTTCAGCTGCTTCGCCAGCTCCTTTGTGTTGGATCTAGAGGAGAGAGGGAGCCTTGGAGCAGCGAGCTTGTGTGATTGGAAGGGCATCACTTGTGCTGAAGAATGGTTNTTCAATCACTCAAAATGATGGAGTACATATAGAGCTAGAGCTTGGGCAAGTCAGCCCTCTCACAAGCCACACCACTTAGCCATGGAGGCTAAGGCTCACACACTAGAGTCCATAATCTCACACAAGGGAGGAAATCAGCCTAGCAATCAGGCTGACCACTCACACACAACCTAGAGAGCTAGAAAATGCTCTCATGGCACACTCCTAGTGGTCACATAACCCACAAACCCATGGAGAATCGCCATGTGTCCATGACTAGCACACAAGGATCTCACCTCACCTAAAAAGTAAGGAGAGGTACCTTTATCCTAGTTAGCACACTTTGACAAGGCAATCCTAAGACCAAGGACCTTTTTGGATATTTCTCCCATCAGGTCTTGACCCTGGACCTCTTGCCTTTTTCTTTTCTCAGGCTAAGGCATGGAGCCATCGCCCATGGTCACCCGGATATCGGCAGTCGATGACCCCGGAAACTACGAAAATTCATATCTCCCAATCCGACCATTGGATCGGCCTCAAACTTGGACCGTAGACATTTTGCCACCTGATCTTTCCAATGAAGAAGTCGGATTGACGATCGGAGCAGGCATCTGGTACTTTCCTGTAACTTGCTCCTGTGGACCTGAAACTGAGCCGGATGGCTCCTTTCCTAACAATCTCCCACTTTGCCGCAGTCAGAGTGGGCTGAGTCCACATGCCTTCATGCATAACTGCTGCTTCTCACGGGTCACTGGCTTGGTGCAGAAATCAGTGACCTGCTTGCTAGTTGGAGTAAACTCCAGGTTGATAGCACCCTCCTGCACCATGTGCCTGATGAAATGATATGCAATGTCAATGTGCTTGGTACGTGCATGGTGCTCAGGATTCTTGGCGAGTGCGATTGCGCTCTGGTTGTCGACGCGCACAGGAACTAGAACTGCTGCACTCCCACTCATCTCTGCCATGAGACGTTGGAGCCAAACTGCTTCCTTGGCTCCAAAACTGAGAGATACGTACTTAGCTTCTGTACTCGAGGTGGCCACGACCACCTGCCGCTTGCT
>SZWC01023033.1:20841-37878 GCA_023375785.1 Penium margaritaceum | reverse complement strand
TGTGACCCGGCTCTGGTTTCTGTGACCCGGTTTTTTTTTCTGTGACCCGGTTTTGGTTTCTGTGACCCGGTTTTGGTTTCTGTGACCCGGCTTTGGTTTTTGTGACCCGGCTTTGGTTTCTGTGACCTGGCTTTGGTTTATGTGACCTGGCTTTTCTTTCTGTGACCCGGCTCTGGTTTTTGTGACCCGGTTTTGTTTTCTGTGACCCGGCTTTGGTTTCTATGACCTGCATTTGGGTTATGGGACTCGGCTTTGGTTTCTGTGGCCCGGCTTTGGTTTCAATGACCCGGCCTTGGTTTCTGTGACCCCGCTTTGGTTTCTGTGACATGGCTTTGGTTTCTGTGACCCGGCATTGGTTTTGTGACCCGGCTTTGGTTTTAATGACCCGGATTTGGTTTATGGGACCCGGCTTTGGATTCTGTGACCCGGCTTTGGTTTCTGTGACCTGGCTTTGGTTTCTGTGACCCCGCTTTGGTTTCTGTGACATGGCTTTGGTTTCTGTGACCCGGCTTTGGTTATGTGACCTGGCTTTGGTTGCTGTGACCCGGCTTATATTTCTGTGACCTGGCTTTGGATGATGTGACCCGGATTTGGTTTCTGTGACCCGGCTTTGGTCTATATGACCGGGCTTTGGTTTCTGTGCTCCGGCTTTGGTTTCCGTGACCCGGCTTTGGTTTCTATGACCCGACTTTGGTTTCTGTGACCCGCTTTGTTTTTTATGACTTGGCTTTGGTTTCTGTGACCCGGCTTTGGTTTCTGTGATTCGACTTTGGTTTATGTGACCCGGCTTTGGTTTACGTGACCCGGCTTTGGTTTCTTTGATCCGGCTTTTGTTTCTCTGACCTGGCTTTGGTTTCTGTGACCGGGCTTTGGTTTGTGTGACCCGGCTCTGCTTTCTGTGACCCGGCTTTGTGCTCCGTGTCTCCGCTTTTGTTTCTGTGACCGAGATTTGGTTTCTGTGACCCGGCTTAAGTTTCTGTGTTGCAGCTTTGGTTTCTGTGACCCGGCTTTGGTTTCTGGGACCCAGCTTTGGTTTATGTGACCCGGCGTTGGTTTCTATGACCCGGCTTTGGTTTATGTGACCCGGCTTTGGTTTATGTGACTTGGCTTTGGTTTCTGTGAACCGGCTTTGGTTTCTGTAACCCGACTTTGGTTTTTCTTACACGGCTTTGCTTTGTGTGATCCAGCTTTGGTTTCTTTGACCCGGCTTTTGTTTCTCTGACCTGGCTTTGGTTTCTGTGACCGGGCTTTGGTTTGTGTGACCCGGCTTTGCTTTCTGTGACCCGGCTTTGTTTTCCGTATCTCGGCTTTTGTTTCTGTGACCCGGCTTTGGTTTCTGTGACCCGGCTTTGGTTTCTGTGACCTGGCTTTGGTTTCTGTGACCCGGCTTTGGTTTGTGTGACCCGGCTTTGGTTTCTGTGACCCAGCTTTGGTTTCTGTGACCCGACTTTGGTTTCTGTGACCCGGCTTTGGTTTACGTGACCCGGCTTTGCTTTCTTTGACCCGGCTTTTGTTTCTCTGACCTGGCTTTGGTTTCTGTGACCCGGCTTTGGTTTGTGTGACCCGGCTTTGGTTTCTGTGACCCAGCTTTGGTTTTTGTGGCCAGGCTTTAATTTCTGTGACCCAGCTTTGGTTTCTGTGACCCGACTTTGGTTTCTGTGACCCGGCTTTGGTTTACGTGACCCGGCTTTGCTTTCTTTGACCCGGCTTTTGTTTCTCTGACCTGGCTTTGGTTTCTGTGACCCGGCTTTGGTTTGTGTGACCCGGCTTTGGTTTCTGTGACCCAGCTTTGGTTTTTGTGGCCAGGCTTTAATTTCTGTGACCCAGCTTTGGTTTCTGTGACCCGACTTTGGTTTCTGTGACCCGGCTTTGGTTTACGTGACCCGGCTTTGCTTTCTTTGACCCGGCTTTTGTTTCTCTGACCTGGCTTTGGTTTCTGTGACCCGGCTTTGGTTTGTGTGACCCGGCTTTGGTTTCTGTGACCCAGCTTTGGTTTTTGTGGCCAGGCTTTAATTTCTGTGACCCAGCTTTGGTTTCTGTGACCCGACTTTGGTTTCTGTGACCCGGCTTTGGTTTACGTGACCCGGCTTTGCTTTCTTTGACCCGGCTTTTGTTTCTCTGACCTGGCTTTGGTTTCTGTGACCCGGCTTTGGTTTGTGTGACCCGGCTTTGGTTTCTGTGACCCAGCTTTGGTTTTTGTGGCCAGGCTTTAATTTCTGTGACCCAGCTTTGGTTTCTGTGACCCGACTTTGGTTTCTGTGACCCGGCTTTGGTTTACGTGACCCGGCTTTGCTTTCTTTGACCCGGCTTTTGTTTCTCTGACCTGGCTTTGGTTTCTGTGACCCGGCTTTGGTTTGTGTGACCCGGCTTTGGTTTCTGTGACCCAGCTTTGGTTTTTGTGGCCAGGCTTTAATTTCTGTGACCCAGCTTTGGTTTCTGTGACCCGACTTTGGTTTCTGTGACCCGGCTTTGGTTTACGTGACCCGGCTTTGCTTTCTTTGACCCGGCTTTTGTTTCTCTGACCTGGCTTTGGTTTCTGTGACCCGGCTTTGGTTTGTGTGACCCGGCTTTGGTTTCTGTGACCCAGCTTTGGTTTTTGTGGCCAGGCTTTAATTTCTGTGACCCAGCTTTGGTTTCTGTGACCCGACTTTGGTTTCTGTGACCCGGCTTTGGTTTACGTGACCCGGCTTTGCTTTCTTTGACCCGGCTTTTGTTTCTCTGACCTGGCTTTGGTTTCTGTGACCCGGCTTTGGTTTGTGTGACCCGGCTTTCGTTTGTCTGACCCGGCTTTGGTTTTTGTGACCCGGCTTTGGTTTGTCTTACCTGGCTTTGGTTTGTGTGACTCGGTTTTGCTTTCTATGACCCGGCTTTGTTCTCCGTAACTCGGCTTTTGTTTATGTAACCCGGCTTTGATTTCTCTGACCGGCTTTGGTTTTTGTGACCCGGCTTTGGTTTCTGTGACCCGGCTTTGGTTTCTGTGACCTGGCTTTTCTTTTTGTGACCCGGCTCTGGTTTCTGTGACCCGGTTTTTTTTTCTGTGACCCGGCTTTGGTTTCTGTGACCCGGTTTTGGTTTCTGTGACCCGGCTTTGGTTTTTGTGACCCGGCTTTGGTTTCTGTGACCCTGCTTTGGTTTATGTGACCTGGCTTTTCTTTCTGTGACCCGGCTCTGGTTTTTGTGACCCGGTTTTGTTTTCTGTGACCCGGCTTTGGTTTCTATGACCTGCATTTGGTTTATGGGACCCGGCTTTGGTTTCTGTGACCCGGCTTTGATTTCAATGACCCGGCTTTGGTTTCTGTGACCCCGCTTTGGTTTCTGTGACATGGCTTTGGTTTCTGTGACCCGGATTTGGCTATGTGACATGGCTTTGGTTGCTGTGACCCGGCTTATACTTCTGTGATCTGGCTTTGGATTATGTGACCCGTCTTTGGTTTCTGTGACCCGGGTTTGGTTTCTATGACTGGGCTTTGGTTTCTGTGCTCTGGCTTTGGTTTCCGTGACCCGGCTTTGGTTTCTTTGACCCGACTTTGGTTTCTGTGACCCGGCTCTTGTTTTTGTGAATTGGCTTTGGTTTCTGTGACCCGGCTTTGGTTTCTGTGACCCGACTTTGGTTTATGTGACCCGGCTTTGGTTTACGTGACCCGGCTTTGGTTTCTTTGACCCGGCTTTTTTTTCTCTGACCTGGCTTTGGTTTCTGTGACCGGGCTTTGGTTTGTGTGACCCGGCTTTGCTTTCTGTGACCCGGCTTTGTTTTCCGTGTCTCGGCTTTTGTTTTCGTGACCCAGATTTGGTTGCTGTGACCCGGTTTTGGTTTCTGTGATACAGCTTTGGTTTCTATGACCCGGCTTTGGTTTCTGTGACCCGGCTTTGGTTTTTGTGACCCGGCTTTGGTTTTTGTGACCTGGCTTTGGTTTTCGTGACCCGGCTTTGGTTTCTGTGACCCGACTTTGGTTTCTGTGACCCGGCTTTGGTTTTTGTGACCCGGCTTTGGTTTTTGTGACCTGGCTTTGGTTTTCGTGACCCGGCTTTGGTTTCTGTGACCCGACTTTGGTTTCTGTGACCCGGCTTTGGTTTTTGTGACCCGGCTTTGGTTTTTGTGACCTGGCTTTGGTTTTCGTGACCCGGCTTTGGTTTCTGTGACCCGACTTTGGTTTCTGTGACCCGGCTTTGGTTTTTGTGACCCGGCTTTGGTTTTTGTGACCTGGCTTTGGTTTTCGTGACCCGGCTTTGGTTTCTGTGACCCGACTTTGGTTTCTGTGACCCGGCTTTGGTTTTTGTGACCCGGCTTTGGTTTTTGTGACCTGGCTTTGGTTTTCGTGACCCGGCTTTGGTTTCTGTGACCCGACTTTGGTTTCTGTGACCCGGCTTTGGTTTTTGTGACCCGGCTTTGGTTTTTGTGACCTGGCTTTGGTTTTCGTGACCCGGCTTTGGTTTCTGTGACCCGACTTTGGTTTCTGTGACCCGGCTTTGGTTTTTGTGACCCGGCTTTGGTTTTTGTGACCTGGCTTTGGTTTTCGTGACCCGGCTTTGGTTTCTGTGACCCGACTTTTGTTTTTGTGACCCGGCTTTGGTTTGTGTGACCCGGCTTTGCTTTCTGTGACCCGGCTTTGTTTTCCGTGTCTCGGCTTTTGTTTCTGTGACCCGGCTTTGGTTTCTGTGACCTGGCTTTGGTTGTTGTGACCCGGCTTTGGTTTCTATGACCCTGCTTTGGTTTCAATGACCTGGCTTTGGAATCTATGACCCGGCTTTGGTTTCTACGACCCGGCTTTGATTTCTGTGACCCGGCTTTGGTTTTTGTGACCCGGCTTTGGTTTTTGTGACCTGGCTTTGGGGACTGTGACCCAGCGTTGGTTACCGTGATCCGGCTTCGGTTTCTGTGATACGGCTTTGGTTTCTGTGACCCCGCTTTGGTTTTTGTGGTCAGGCTTTGGTTTCTGTGACCCGGCTTTGGTTTGTGTGATCCGGCTCTGGTTTCCGTCATCTGGCTTTGGCTTATGTGATCTGGCTTTGGTTTATGTGACCCGGCTTTGGTTTCTGTGACCCGACTTTGGTTTCTGTGACCCGGCTTTGGTTTTTGTGACCCGGCTTAGGTGTCTGTGACCCGGCTTTTTGTCTCTGTGATCCGACTTTGGTTTCTGTCACCCAGCTTTGGTTTCTGTAACCCGGCTTTGGTTGTTGTGACCCTGCTTTGGTTTTCGTGATCCGGCTTTGGTTTCTGTGACCCGACTGTGGTTTCTGTGACCCGGCATTGGTTTCTGTTACCCGGCTTTGGTTTCTATGACCCGGCTTTAGTTTATGTGACCCGGCTTTGGTTTCTGAGACCCGGCTTTGGTTTCTCTAATCCGGCTTTGGTTTATGTGACCCGGCTTTGGTTTTTGTGATCCGGCTTTGGTTTCTGTGACTCGTCTTTCGTTTCTCTAAAACCAGAGCCGGGTCATAGAAACTAGAAGCCAGGTCTAAGAAACCAAAGCTGGGTCACGAAAACCAAAGCCAAGTCACAGAAACCAAAGCCGGGTCACTGAAACCAAAGTCGGTCTTCAAAAACCAAAGTCGGGTCACTGAAACCAAAGCCGGGTCACAAAAATCAAAGCCGGGTCACAGAAACCAAAGCCGGGTCACAGAAACAGAAGCCGGGTCACAGAAACCAAAGCCGGGTCACAGAAACCAAAGCCGGGTCACACAAACAAAAGTCGGGTCAAAGAAATCAAAGCCAATTCAAAGAAACCAAAGCCGGGTCACAGAAAGCAAAGCCGGGTCACAGAAACCAAAGCCGGGTCACAGAAACCAAAGCCGGGTCACAGAAACCAAAGCCAGGTCACGCAAACCAAAGCCAGGTCACAGAAACCAAAGCCGGGTCACAGAAACAAAAGTCGGGTCACATAAAAAAAAGCCGGGTCACAGAAACCAAAGCCGGTCACAGAAACCAAAGCCCATCCACAAAAACCAAAGCCGGGTCACAGAAACCAAAGCCTGGTCACCGAAACCAAAGCCGGGTCAAAGAAACCAACCCCGGGTCACAAAAACCAAAGCCGGGTCACACAAACCAAAGACGGGTCACAGAAACCAAAGCCAGGTCACAGAAACCAAAGCCAGGTCACTGAAACCAAAACTGGGTCATAGAACCCAAGGCCGGGTCACACACCAAAGCTGGGTCACAGAGGGTCCAAAGCCGTCACAGAAACCAATGCCGGGTTACATGAACCAACGCCGGGTCACAGAAACCAAAGCCGGGTCACAGAAACCAAAGACGAGTCGTTAAAACCAAAGCCGGATCAAAAGACCAAAGCCGGGTCACATAAACCAAAGCCAGGTCACAAAAACCAAAGCCGGGTCACAGAGGGTCCAAGGCTGGGTCACGGAAACCAAAGACGAGTCATAAAAACCAAAGCCGGATCACAGAAACCAAAGCCGGGTCACAGAAACCAAAGCCGGATTTCAGAAACCAATGCCAGGTCACAGAAACCAAACCGGGTCACAGAAACCAAAGCCAGATTACAGAAACCAAAGCCGAGTCACAGAAACCAAATCTGGGTCACAGAGGATCTAATGTCGGGTCACTGAAACCAAAGACGAGATACAGAAACCAAAGCCGGGTCACAGAAACCAAAGCCGGGTCACAGAAACCAAAGCCGTTTTACAGAAACCAAAGCCAGGTCACAGAAACCAAAGCCAGGTCACAGAAACCAATGTCGGGTCACAGAAACCAAAGCCGGATCACATCAACCAAATCCTGGTCACAGAAACCACAGTCGGGTCACAAAAACCAAAGCCGGATCACAAACACCAAAGCGGGGTCACAACAACCAAAGCCGGGTCACAGAAACCAAAGCCGGGTCACATAAACCAAAGCCGGGTCACAGAAACCAAAGCCGAGTCACAGAAACCAAAGCTGGGTCACATAAACCAAAGCCGGATCACAGAAACCAGAGCCGAGTCACACAAACCAAAGACAGGTCACAAAAACCAAAGCCTAGCCACAAAAACCAAAGCCGGGTCACAGAAACCAAAGCCGGATCATAGAAACCGAAGCCCGATCACAGTAACCAAAGCCAGGTCACAGTAACCAAAGCCGGGTCACACAAACCAAAGCCGGGTCAAAGAAAGCAAACCCGGGTCACAGAAACCAAAGTCGGGTCATAGAAACCAAAGCCGGGTCACAGTAACCAAAGCCGGGTCACACAAACCAAAGCCGGGTCAAAGAAAGCAAACCCGGGTCACAGAAACCAAAGTCGGGTCATAGAAACCAAAGCCGGGTCACATAAACCAAAGCCAAGTCACAAAAACCAAAGCCGGGTTATAGACACCAAAGCCGGGTCACAGAAACCAAAGCCAGGTCATAGAAACCAAAGCCGGGTCACATAAACCAAAGCCGGATCAGAGAAACCAAAGCCGGGTCACATAAACCAAAGCCAAGTCACAAAAACCAAAGCCGGGTTATAGACACCAAAGCCGGGTCACAGAAACCAAAGCCAGGTCATAGAAACCAAAGCCGGGTCACATAAACCAAAGCCGGATCAGAGAAACCAAAGCCGGGTCACAGAATCCAAAGCCGGGTCAACGAACCAATGCCGGAGCAGAGAAACCAAAGCCCGGTCATAGAAATCAAAGTCCGGCCACATAAACCGCAGCCGGATCACAGAATCAAAAGCCGGATCACAGAAACATACGCCGGGTCACAGCATCCAAAGCCAGGTCACAGAACCAAAGCCGGGTCAGAGAAACCAAAGCCAGGTCACAGAAACCAAAGCGGGGTCACAGAAACCAACGCTGGGTCACAGAAACCAAAGCCAGGTCACCGAAACCAAAGCCGGGTCATAGAAACCAAAGCCGGGTCACAGAAACCAAAGCCGGGTCACTGAAACCAAAGCCAGGTCAGAGAAACAAAAGCCAGGTAACAGAAACCAAAGCCGGGTTACCGAAACCAAAGCCGGGTCACATAAACCAAAGCCAGGTCAGAGAAACAAAAGCCGGGTCACAGTTTCCAAAGCCGGGTCACAGAAACGAAAGACGGGTTACAGAAAGAAAAGCCGGGTCACAGAAACCAAAGCCCGGTCACATAAACCAAAGCCGGGTCACAGAAACCCAAGCCGGGTCACAGAAACCAAAGCCGGGTCACACAAACAAAAACCGAGTCACGGAAAACAAAGCCAGGTCACAGAAAGCAAAGCCGGGTCACACAAACCAAAGCCGGGTCAGAGAAACCAAACCCAGGTCAGAAAAACAAAACCCGGGTCACAGAAACCGAAGCTGGGTCAGTGAAACCAAAGCCGGGTCAAAGAAACCAAAGTCGGGTCACAGAAACCAAAGCCGGGTCACGGAAACCAAAGCCGGGCCATATAAACCAAAGCCGGGTCACAAAAACCAAAGCCGGGTCACAGAAACAAAAGCCGAGTCACAAAAACCAAAGCCGGATCACAGAAACCAAAGCCGGGTCCTAGAAACCAAAGCCAGGTCAACAAATCAAAGCCGGAGTACAGAAACCAGAACCCGGTCATAGAAACCAAAGCCGGGTCAGAGAAATAAAAGCTGGGTCACAGAATCCAAAGCCGGATCATAGAAACCAAAGCCGGATCACAGCAACCAAAGCTAGGTCACAGAACCAAAGCAGGGTCACAGAAAACCAAAGCAAGGTCACAGAAACCAAAGTGGGGTCACAGAAACCGAAGCCGGGTCACAGAAACCAAAGCCGGGTCACAGAAACCAAAGTCGGGTCCCAGAAACCAAATCCAGGTCACAAAAACCAAATGCGGGTCACAAAACCAAAACCGGGTCATAGAATCCAAAGCTGGGTCACAGAAACCAAAGCCAGATCACAGAAACCAAAGCCGGGTCACAGAAACCAAAACCGGGTCAGAGAAACCAGAGCCGGGTCACAGAAACCAAAGCCGGGACACAAAAACCAAATCCAGGTGACAGAAACCAAAGCCGGATCACAGAAACCAGAACCAGGTCACAGAAACCAAAGCCATGTCACAGAAACCAAAGCCAAGTCACTGAAACCAAAGCCGGGTCAGAGAAACCAAAGCCGGGTCAGAGAAACCAAAGCCGGGTCACGGAAACCAAAGGCGGGTCAGAGAAACCAAAGCCGGGTCACAGAATCCAAAGCTGGGTCACAGAAACCAAAGCCGGGTCATAGAAAGTAAAAGCCGGGTCTTAGAACCCAAAGCTGGGTCACATAAACCAAAGCCAAGTCACAAAAACCGAGCCGGATCACAGAAACCAAAGCCGGTCCACAGACACCAAAGCCGGGTCACACAAACCAAAGCCGGGTCACTTAAACCAAAGCCGGGTCACAGAAACCAACGCCGGGTCACAGAACCCAAAGCCGGGTCACAAAAACCAAAGCCGGGTCACTTGGACAAAAGCCGGATCACAGAAATCAAAGCGGATTTAAAAAAACCAAAGCCGAGTCACAGAAACCAAAGCCAGGTCACAGAAACCAAAGCCGGGTCACAGAAACCGAAGCAGGGTCACAGAAACCAACATCGGGTCAGAAAAACCAAAGCCGGGTCACAGAAACCAAAGACGGGTCACATAAACCAAAGCCGGGTCACAGAAACCAAAGCCAGGTTACACAAACCAAAGCCGGGTCACAGAAACCAAAGCCAGGTCACAGAAACCAGAGCCGGGTCACAGAAACCAAAGCCGGGTCACAGAAACCAATGCCGGGTCACATGAACCAAAACCGGTTCACAGAAGCCAGAATCGGGTCACAGAAACTAAAGCCGGGTCACATAAACCAAAGCCGGGTCACAAAAACCAAAGCCAGTGACAGAAACCAAAGCCGGATCACATAAACCAGAACCGGGTCACAAAAACCAAAGCCATGTCACAGAAACGAAAGCCAAGTCACTGAAACCAAAAGCCTGGCCACATAATCCAGAGCCGGGTCATAGCAAACAAGAGCCAGGTCATAGAAACCAAAGCCGGGTCACAGAAACCAAAGCCGCGTCAGATAAACCAAATTCCGGGTCACAGAATCCAAAGCCGGGTCACTCAAACCTAAGCCGGGTCACAGAAACCAAAGGCGGGCCATAGAAACTAAAAACCGGGTCTTAGAAACCAAAGCTAGGTCACAGAAACCAAAACCAAGTTACAAAAACCAAAGCCGGATCACAGAAACCAAAGCCGGTCCACAGACACCAAAGCCGGGTCACAGAAACCAAAGCCGGGTCACTGAAACCAAAGCCGGGTCACCGAAACCAAAGCCGGGTCACAGAAGCCAAAGCCGGGTCACAGAAACCAAAGCCGAGTCACATGAACAAAAGCCGGGTCACGGAAATCAAAGTTGATTAAAAAAACTTAAGCCGGGTCACATAAACCAAAGTCGGGTCACAGAAACCAAAGCCGGGTCACAGAAACCAAAGCCGGGTCACAGAAACCAAAGCAGGGTCACAGAAACCAAAGCCGGGTCACAGAATCAAAGCCGGGTCACAGAAACCAAAGCCAGGCCACAGAAACGAAAGCCGGGTCACATAAACCAAAACCAGGTCACGGAAGCCAAAGTTGTGTCACAGAAACCAAAACCGGGTCATGGAAACCAAAGCCGGGTCACATAAACAGAAGTCGGATCACAGAAACCAAAGCCGGGTCACAGAAACCAAAGCAGAGTCACGGAAACAAAAGCCAGGTCAAAGGAACCAAAGCTGGGCCACAGAAACCAAAGCTAGGTCACAGAAACCAACACCGGGTCACAAAAACCAAAGCCGGGTCACAAAATCCAAAGACGGGTCACAGAAACCAAAGCCGGGTTACAGAAACCAAAGACGGGTCACAGAAACCAAAGCCGGGTCACAGAAACCAAAGCCAGGTCATATAAACCACAGTCGGGTCACAGAAACCAAAGCTGGGTCACAGAGGGTCCAAAGCCGGGTCAGAAAAACCAAAGATGAGACACAGAAACCAAAGCCGGGTCACAGAAACCAAAGCCATGTCACACAAACCGAAGCCGGGTCACATAGGGTCCAAAACCGGGTCACAAAAACCAGAGACGAGTCACAGAAACAAAGCTGGGTTACAGAAACGAAAGCCGGGTCACAGAAACCAAAGCCGGATTACAGAAACCAAAGCCGGGTCATTGAAACCAAAGCCGGGTTACAGAAACCAAAGCCGGGACACAGAGGGTCCAAAGCCAGGTCACGAAAACCAAAGACGAGTCACATAAACCAAAGCCGGGTCACAAAAACCAAAGCCGGGTCACAGCAAACAAAGCCAGGTCCCAGACACCAAACCCGGGTCACAGAAACCAAAGCCGGGTCACACAAACCAAAGCCGGGTCACACAAACCAAAGCCGGGTTAATGAACCAAAGCCAGAGCACAGAAACCAAAGCCCGGTCATAGAAACCAAAGCCGGATCACAGAAACCAAAGCCGGTCACAGAATCCAAAGCTGGATCATAGAAACCAAAGCCAGGTCACAGCAACCAAAGCCAGGTCACAGACCCAAAGCCGGGTCACAAAAACCAAAGCCAGGTCACAGAAACCAAAGCAAGGTCACAGAAACCAAAGCCGGGTCACATAAATCAAAGCCGGGTCACATTAACCAAGGCCGGGTCCCAGAAACCAAAGACAGGTCACAAAAACCAAAGCAAGGTCACAAAACCAAAGCCGGGTCATAGAAATCAAAGCCGGGACACAGACACCAAAGCCGGGTCACAGAAACCAAAGCCGGGTCACAGAAACCAAAGCCGGGTCACAGAAACCAAAGCCGGTCACAGAAACCAAAGACATGTCACATAAACAAAAGCTGAGTCACGGAAAACAAAGGCGGGTCACAGAAAGCAAAGCCGGGTCACACATACCAAAGCCGGGTCATAGAAACCAAATCCAGGACAGAGAAACAAAAGCTGGGTCACAGAAACCAAAGGCGGGTCACAGAAACCAAAGGCGGGTCACAGAAACCAAAGTCGGGTCACAGAAACCAAAGCCGGGTCACAGAAGCCAAAGCCGGGCTGTAGAAACCAAAGCCAGGTCACATAAACCAAAGCCGGGTCACAGAAACCAAAGCCAGGTCACAGAAACCAAAGTCAGGTCAGAGAAACTAAAGCCGGGTCCTAGAAACCAAAGCCGGGTCAACGAACCAAAGCCGGAGCACAGAAACCAAAGCCTGGTCATAGAAACCAAAGCAGGTTCACAAAAACCAAAGCTGGGTCGCAGAATCCAAAGCCGGATCATAGAAACAAAAGCCGGATCACAGCAACCAAAGCCAGGTCGCAGAACCAAAGCAGGGTCACAGAAACCAAAGCCAGGTCACAGAAACCAAATTGGGGTCACAGAAACAAAAGCCGGGTCACAGAAACCTAAGCCGGGTCACAGAAACCAAAGCCGGGTCCCAGAAACCAAAGCCAGGTCACAAGAACCAAAGCCGGGTCACAAAACAAAAACCGCGTTATAGAAACCAAAGCCGGGTCACGTAAACCAAAGCCGGGTCAGAAAAACTAAAGCCAAGTCACAGAATCCAAAGCCGGGTCACAGAAACCAAAAACCGGTCACAGAAACCAAAGTCGGGTCAGAGAAACCAAAACCGGGTCACAGAAACCAGAGGCGGGTCACAGAAACCAAAGCCGCATCACAGAAACCAACGCCGGGTCACAAAAACCAAACCCAGGTGACAGAAACCAAAGCCGGATCACATAAACCAGAACCAGGTCACAAAAACCAAAGAAATGTCACAAAAACCAAAGCCTGGCAACATAACCCAGAGCCGGGTCATAGCAAAGCCGAGCCAGGTCACAGAAACCAAAGCCGGGTCACAGAAACCAAAGCCGGGTCAGAGAAACCAAAGCCGGGTCACAGAATCCAAAGCGGGGTCAGAGAAACCAAAGCCGGGTCACATAAATCAAAGCCGGATAACAGCAACCAAAGCCGGGTCCCATACACCAAAGACAGGTCACAAAAACCAAAGCCAGGTCACAAAACCAAAGCCGGGTCATAGAAACGAAAGCCGGGTCACAGAAACCAAAGCCGGGTCAGAGAAACCAAAGCCGGGTCACAGAATCCAAAGCCGGGTCACTGAAACAAAAGTCGGGTCACTGAAACCAGAGCCGGGTCATAGAAACTAAAAGCCGGGTCTTAGAAACCAAATCTGGGTCACATAAACCAAAGCCAAGTCACAAAAACCAAAGCCGGGTCACATAAACCAAAGCCGGTCCACAGACACCAAAGCTGGGTCACAGAAACCAAAGCCGGGTCACTGAAACCAAAGCCGGGTCACAGAAACCAAAGCCGGGTCACAGAAACCAAAGCCGGGTCACATAAACCAAAGTCGGGTCACTTGAACAAAAGCCGGGTCACATAAATCAAAGCTCATTCAAAAAAACCAAAGCCGGGTCACAGAAACCAAAGCCGGGTCACAGAAATGACAGCCGGGTCACAGAAACCACAGCCGGGTTACAGAAAGCAAAGCCAGGTCACATAAATCAAAGCCGGGTCACAGAAACCAAAACCAGGTCATATAAACCAAAGCCGGGTCACATAAACAAAAGCCGGGTCACAAAAACCAAAGCCGGTACACAGAAACCAAAGCCAAGTCACATAAACCAAAGGCGGGTCACAGAAACCAAAGCCGGGTTACAGAAACCAAAGCCGGGACACAGAAACCAACAATGGGTCACAAAAACCAAAGCCGGGTCACAGAAACCAAAGACGGGTAACATAAACCAAAGCCGGGTCACAGAAACCAAAGCCGGGTCACAAAAACCAAAGCCGGGTCACAGAAACCAAAGCCGGGTCACAGAAACCAAAGCCGGGTCACAGAAACAAACGCCAGGTCACAGAAACCAAAGCCGGGTCACATAAACCAAAACCGGGTCACAGAAACCAGAACCGGGTCACAGAAACCAAAGCCGGGTCACAGAAACCAAAGCCTGGTCACAAAAACCAAAGCCAGAGACAAAAACCAAAGCCGGATCACATAAACCAGAACCAGGTCACAAAAACCAAAGCCATGTCACAGAAACGAAAGCCAAGTCACTGAAACCAAAGCCTGGCCACATAATCCAGAGTAGGGTCATAGCAAACCAGAGCCAGGTCACAGAACCCTGAGCCGGGTCACAGAAACAAAAGCCGGGTCAGATAAACCAAATCCCGGTCACATAATCTAAAGCCGGGTCACTGAAACCTAAGCCTGGTCACAGAAACCAAAACCGGGTCATAGAAACTAAAAGCCGGGTCTTGGAAACCAAAGCTGGGTCACAGAAGCCAAAACAAAGTCACAAAAACCAAAGCCGAGTCACATAAAGCAAAGCCGGTCCACAGACACCAAAGCCGGGTCACAGAAACCACAGCCGGGTCACTCAAACCAAAGCTGGGTCACAGAACCCAAAGCCGGGTCACAGAAACCAAAGTCGGGTCACAGAAACCAAAGCCGAGTCACATGAACAAAAGCCGGGTCACGGATATCAATGTTGATTCAAAACAACCAAAGCCAGGTCACAGAAACCCAAGCCGGGTCACAGAAACCAAAGCCGGGTCATAGAAACCAAAGCCGGGTCACAGAAACCAAAGCCAGGTCACAGAAACCAAAGCCGGGTCACTAAAACCAAAGCGGGGTCACTGAAACCAAAGCCGGGCCACAGAAACCAAAGCCGGGTCACAGAAACCAAAGCCGGGTCACAGAAACCAAAGCCGGGTCATAGAAACCAAAGCCGGGTCACAGAAACCAAAGCCAGGTCACAGAAACCAAAGCCGGGTCACAGAAACCAAAGCCGGGTCATAGAAACCAAAGCCGGGTCACAGAAACCAAAGCCAGGTCACAGAAACCAAAGCCGGGTCACTAAAACCAAAGCGGGGTCACTGAAACCAAAGCCGGGCCACAGAAACCAAAACCGGGTCACAGAAACCAAAACCAGACCACGCAAACCAAAGCCGGGTCACAGAAACCAAACCCGGGTCATGGAAACCAAAGCCGGGTCACATAAACAGAAGCCGGGTCACAGAAACCAAAGCCGGGTCACAGAAACCAAAGCGGAGTCACAGAATCCAAAGCCAGGTCAAAGAAACCAAAGCCTTGTCACATAAACCAAGGCTGGGTCACAGAAACCAACACCGGGTCACATAAACCAAAGCCGGGTCACAGAAACCAAAGACGGGTCACAGAAACCAAAGCCGGGTCATAGAACCCAAAGACGGGTCACAGAAACCAAAGCCGGGTCACATAAACCAAAGCCAGGTCACAGAAACCAAAGTCGGGTCACGGAAACCAAAGCCGGGTCACTGAGGGTCCAAAGCCGGGTCACAGAAACCAAAGACAAGACACAGAAACCAAAGCCGGGTCACAGAAACCAAAGCCAGGTCACAGAAACCGAAGCCAGGTCACAGAGGATCCAAAGGCGGGTCAGAGAAACCAAAGACGAGTCACAAAAACCAAAGCGGGGTCACAGAAACCAAAGCCGGGTCACAAAAACCAAAGCCGGATTACAGAAACCAAATCCGGGTCACAGAAACCAAAGCCGGGTCACAGAACCCAAAGCCGGGTCACAGAGGGTCCAAAGCCGGGTCACGGAAACCAAAGACGAGTCACAAAAACCAAAGCCGGGTCACAAAAACCAAAGCCGGATCACACAAACCAAAGTCGGATAATAGAATCCAAAGTTGAGTCACAGAAACCAAAGCTGGGTCATAGCAACCAAAGCCGGGTCACAGAAACCAAAGCTGGGTCATAGAAACCAAAGCTGGGTCACAGAGACCAAAGCCGGGTCAACGAACCAAAGCCGGAGCACAGAAAGCAAAGCCCGGTCATAGAAACCAAAGCCGGATCACACAAACCAAAGCCGGTTCACAGAATCCATAGCCGATCATAGAAATCAAATCCGGGTCACAGCAACCAAAGCCAGGTCACAGAACCAAAGCCGGGTCACATAAACCAAAGCCAGGTCACAGAAACCAAAGCGGGGTCAGAGAAACCAAAGCCGGGTCACATAAATCAAAGCCGGATAACAGCAACCAAAGCCGGGTCCCATACACCAAAGACAGGTCACAAAAACCAAGGCCAGGTCACAAAACCAAAGCCGGGTCATAGAAACCAAAACCGGGTCACAGAAACCAAAGCCGGGTCACAGAAACCAAAGTCCGGTCACAGAAACCAAAGCCTGGTTACATGAACCAAAGCCGGGTCACAGAAACCAAAGCCAGGTCATAGAAACCAAAGCCGGGTCACAGAAACCAAAACCAGGTAACAGAAACCAGAGCCGGGTCACAGAAACTAAAGCCAGGTCACAGAAACCAAAGCCGGGTCACAGAAACCAAAGCCGGGTCACAAAAACCAAAGCCGGGTCACAGAAACCAAAGCCGGGTCATAGAAAGCAAAGCCGGGTCACAGAAACCAAAGCGGGGTCATAGAAACCAACGCCGGGTCACAGAAACCAAAGCCAGTCACAGAAACCAAACCCGGGTCACAGAAACCAGAGCCGGGTCACAGAAACCAAAGCCAGGTCACAAAAACCAAAGCCGGGTCACAGAAACCAAAGCCGGGTCATAGAAAGCAAAGCCGGGTCACAGAAACCAAAGCGGGGTCATAGAAACCAACGCCGGGTCACAGAAACCAAAGCCAGTCACAGAAACCAAACCCGGGTCATAGAAAGCAAAGTCTGGTCACAGAAACCAAAGCCGGGTCATAAAAACCAAAACCAGGTGATAGAAACCAAAGCCGGATCACAGAAACCATAACCATGTCACAAAAACCAAAGCCATGTCATAGAAATCAAAGCCAAGTTACAGAATCCAAAGCCGAGTCACATAATCCAGTGCCGGGTCATAGCAAACCAAAGCCAGGTCACAAAAACCAAAGCCGGGTCACAGAAACCAAAGCCGGGTCAGAGAAACCAAAGCCGGGTCACATTATCCAATGCCGGGTCACTGAAACCAAAGCCGGGTCACAGAAACCAAGGCTGGGTCATAGAAACGACAAGCCGGGTCTTAGAAACCAAAGCTGGGTCACAGAAACCAAAGCCGAGTCACAGAAACCAAAGCCGGGTCACAGAAACCAAAGCCGGGTCACAGAAACCAAAGCCGGGTCACAGAAACCAAAGCCGGGTCACA
>SZWC01023033.1:10185-16613 GCA_023375785.1 Penium margaritaceum | reverse complement strand
AAGTAGGGCGCAAGTAGGGCGCAAGTAGGGTGCAAGTAGGGCGCAAGTAGGGCGCAAGTAGGGCACAAGTAGGGCGCAAGTAGGGCGCAAGTAGGACGCAAGTAGGGCGCAAGTAGGGCGCAAGTAGGGTGCAAGTAGGGCGCAAGTAGGGCGCAAGTAGGGCGCAAGTAGGGCGCAAGGAGGGCGCAAGTAGGGCGCAAGTAGGGCGCAAGTAGGGCGCAAGTAGGGCGCAAGTAGGACAGATAGGTCGCAAGTAGGGCGCAAGCAGGGCACAAGTAGGGCAGAACTAGGGCTCAAGTAGGACACAGCGAGGGTGCAAGTAGGGCACAAGTGCGCCATTCGTGTCCGCGTTTCAGCTCCCTAGTCTCGGAGAGGAATCGGGTGTGCTTTTGGGAGATAAACATGGATACGACACAAGGACTTCCCGGGAGGACACCCATCCCAGTACTATTCTGGCCCATGGGCGCTTATTTGCGGAGTTTGAATGGGATCCGGAGTAGTAGCCCAGGTATGATCGTACCACGCTTTGAAAGGGATGGACCGATAATCTGACACGTGCTTGAGCAGGGACGGCGATGCAACGTGAAGGAGCAGAATCTGCACGTTGATGCGTTGTTTTTCCACACAGGGAGGAGGGGAGGGGGTGTGGGAGGGAGGACGGAGGTGCGCGCATGGCAATGGTTTGGGGACCGGACAGCACAGGCGGTGTCGAGGAGGGGTGGGGTGGGGTGGCAGTAGCAACGTGCGAATGCGACGGATGAGAGGCGGTCGGGCACTGTGGAGGCTTGTCGTGTTAGTGGCACGCAGAGTGGTGGGATGCACGACAGGCGACGGGGACGAGGCTACGGACACGAGGCGTGCGGTGCGTGCGTGGGATGGCGAGCGGGACGGTACGGCTTGTGGGTTTGAAAGGAGGGTTGCGGGAGCCTGGGTTGGTACGACTCGTGGGTTGGAAAAGAGGGGTGCGGGAGCTTGGGTTGGTACGACTCGTGGGGCTAGAAAGAGGCGCGGGGGTGCCCGGGTCGGCACGAGTCGTTGGTTGGGAAAGAGGCGTGCGTGCGCTTGGGGTTGGTACGACCCGTGGGATTGGAAAGAGGCGCGGGGGTGCCTGGGTTGGTACGACACGTGGGGAGGGAAAGAGGCGTGCGTGCGCTTGGGTTGGTACGTGTGGGTGGGCGTGGAACGGGTTAGTCATGCGTGGATGTGCGTCTCGTGCAGGCGGCGGAGTGCGTTGGTGTGCAACGGCGGTGCGTGGCCGGGTTTGCGGGCTGTTGATGCAGTGGAATGGGTTGAAACAAGAGCGGGAGTCGAACCCGCATGCGTTCCCAAGAGCGAACATCTTGTTAGGGGGGAGGGGAGGGGAGGGGAGGGGAGGGGAGTTCCCGGAGGAACAAATCGGTAGAACAGAGGCTGACCCTCAGTGGATCGTAGCAGCAAGGCTACTCTGCCACTTACAGTACCCCGTTCTGGTTTAAGTCGTCTGTAAATGATTTATCTCCCCGAACATTCGGAATTGGTCCAGACAAATCATGACATATGCTCTCGGAGGCGCACAGGCGCCCCTATTTTGAGTCGGGTAACACCCGGCGAGGTAAAAAGTGCCGCTTTCAGCATGGATTCTGACTTAGAGGCGTTCAGTCATAATCCTACACATGGTAGCTTTGCGCCACTTTCTTTTCAGCCAAGCGCAACTACCAATTATGTGAATCAACAGTTCCTCTCGTACTAAGTTGAATTACTGTTGCGGCGGGAGTTGGGTCACCGATGTCGGTGGGGGCGTGCGACTTGCGTATGGATAAGTTTTCTCGATTTCAGGTCGGCAGAGATTCCCGCCCCTTAGTCTCTGAGGCTCCCGAGATGCGTGCCCGGAGGCGCTACGTCGTATGCTCCAGGACGCGTGGGCTGGAAATTTTGAGCGGGAGTTGGGTGATCGATTTCGGCATGGGCGTGCGTCAGGGTAAAAGTAGGGCAGAAGTAGGGCACAAGTAGGGCGCAAGTAGGGCGCAAGTATGGCAGAAGAAGGGCAGAAGTAGGGCGCAAGTAGGGCGCAAGTAGGGCACAAGTAGGTCGCAAGTAGGGCGCAAGTAGGGTGCAAGTAGGGCGCAAGTACGGCGCAAGTAGGACGCAAGTAGGGCGCAAATAGGGTGCAAGTAGGGCAAAACTAGGGCGCAAGTAGGGCAAAAGTAGGGCGCAAGTAGGGCGCAAGTATGGCGCGAGTAGGGCGCAAGTAGGGCGCAAGTAGGGCACAAGTAGGGTGCAAGTAGGGCACAAGTAGGGCACAAGTAGGGCGCAAGTAGGGCGCAAGTAGGGCGCAAGTACAGTGCAAGTAGGGCGCACGTAGGACGAATGTAGGGCGCAAGTAGGGCGCAAGTAGGGCCCAAGTAGGGCGTATGTAGGGCACAAGTAGGGCGCAAGTAGGGTGCAAGTAGGGCGGAAGTACGGCGCAAGTAGGGCGCAAGTAGCGTGCAACTAGGGCGCAACTAGGGCGCAAGTAGGGTGCAAGTAGGGCGGAAGTACGGCGCAAGTAGGGCGCAAGTAGCGTGCAACTAGGGCGCAACTAGGGCGCAAGTAGGGTGCAAGTAGGGCGGAAGTACGGCGCAAGTAGGGCGCAAGTAGCGTGCAACTAGGGCGCAACTAGGGCGCAAGTAGGGCATTACTAGGGCGCAAGAAGGGCGTAAGTAGGGCGCAATTAGTGCGCAAGTAGGGCGCAAGTAGGGTGCAAGTTGGGTACTACTTGCACCCTAACTAAGCACTTTTTAACTCTCTTTCCAACGTTCTTTTCATCTTTCCCTCGTGGTACTTGTTCGCTATCGGTCTCTCACCTGTATTTAGCCTTAGATGGAATTTACCACCCAATTAGGGCTCTATTCCCAAGCAACCCGACTCGTGGACAGCGCCTCGTGGTGCGGCAGGGTCCGGGGTTGACGGGGCTCTCACCCTCTCTGGCGTCTCGTTCTAGAGAACTTGGGCCCGGTCCGCCGCTGAGAACGCTTCGATAGACTACAATTTGGAGACACGAGGTCCCAGATTTTCAAGTTGGGCTCTTCCCGCTTTGCTCTCTGCTACTAGGGGAATCCTGGTTAGTTTCTTGTCCTCCTCTTAGCAATTTGCTTAAATTCAGCGGGTTCTCCTGCCTGACTTGAGGCCAAAGGGGGAAAATCTGGGGACGGCGGACGCAAGCGCCTCCGCCCACCGGAACTTGCGACGTATCTCGCGGGTCCGTATCGGGTGCTCCGGCCAGGGCGCATCGACTAGTGTCGCGTTGTCCAAGCCGGGCGCATCTGTCCGTGCCTCGCGCTGCCTTCCAGCTGGCTCCCACGGCCATGACGGTGTCCCTTGAAGATCCGAGGGCCGCACGGTATGGGAGGTGGCCATCTTCCGCCCGCGAGTCACGCCCCTTGAAAAAGGGGAGAGTGGGGCAATGGGGGTGTTCCGGCGGCGCTCAAGCAGACATGCCCTCGGCCGAAGCCTCTGGTGCAATGTGCATTGAAAGATTCAATGATTCACGGAATTGTGCAATTCACACTACGTGTCGCATTTCGCTGCATTCTTCATCGTTGCGAGAGTAAAGATATCCGTTGTTGAGAGTTGTTTTTTGTTTTCTTTGTCGGGCCACGAGGGCCACGGTTCATAATCGGGGTTGTTGGAGCCGTCGCGCTCGGGGCGCGAGGGTGAGTCATGGGCTGCGTGGCCCGTTCCCACCGAGGAAGGACGAGATAGGTGCGACAAGGTCGTCCCTGCCCCGACCCCCCGAGGGGTTCGGGTTGGGTTGTGAGGTAGCCCTCTGGCCACCAGGGCGCAAAGCGCCTGAGGCCCAAGGGGAGGGGAACCGTCGTGCCCGGTAGAAATTCCACCGGGGCGTGATGTGTCAGAAGAATGCAGGCACGAGAACAGCGGCAGCAGAAGCAAGCAGAAGCATTGGGATATGCAGGCGTATGTCAGCAGAGTGACGTAGGCGAGAGCGGTCCGAGGAGTTAGTTGCGGGAGCTGATAGGGCCTGGGACGCGAGGTAGCCGAGGTAGACAGATTGATGTGAGAGAGAGTACTGGTGGGGTGAGTGATGGTCAGCGGGGTATGAGAGCTGAGCGAAGGAGCAAGAGTGACGGAGCGAAGCATTGAGATGGGTTGACAAAGACAGGAAATGCGAGGGGCGAGCAGAGCGAAGACACGGCGGCGGAGCCGCGGAACCAAAGGGGAACAGGATGAGCAGAACTGTTCTGGTTAACTCGAGGGAATGAACATCCTCGGTAATATATCACAAAACAGGACAAAGGTATCGTAACGGCTTCTTCTTTGCTAGCCGGACGCGACTGTGACATGGTCGCGGTTATTAGGGGCGCCTCGCCTTTAGGTCACTGGCCGTGACCGACAATCCGTTGGCAAGGNCCGAACATGAACCTTTTATTGAGAACTCGGATTATCCGAGGGAGAATCCCAGTGTTGACTTCAATATTCCGACAGCCCCCTTTGAAGTCAACGCTGGAGAGAAGGTGATGTGCAGGTCAGATACAGGGTTATCCAGATCTCGGAGAATGATTCATGTGGTTGCCGGATGAGTGGGTAAAGAGAGTGGTGAGTGGTGAGGATGAGCGCCTCTTTCAGGAGGGCTTCAGCCCAGTCCGTACCAAGAAGGGATGTTGAGTCCAGGAGACCACGCAGTACCTGTCGGAGGTTGAACTTGGAAAATTGAAGTCGTTCCAGATTGAGAAGGAGTTCAACTCTCCATTGATGGTAATTTGTTGAACCGTCTCTTTTCCTATGCAGTTGCGGGCAGTCTTGTACGCACTATGGAAGGTGGGTGACAATGTCAATCAGTGCGCTGTTGGGTGTTGAGCAGTCAATGAAGTAGATGGACTTCACTAAGGGCTGGACACGGAGTAGAGCATTGATTGTGTTGTTGCTCATGACTTGTTCCAGTGCAGGGAGTGCCGGGAGGAGCCGTTGCTCTACCAAGGTCGGCTGTTGAGTTGACCTTGATGAAGGTGTTGTTCCAAGAGGATACCGCCGAGAGCTCATTCTCCTTGGTATGGTCCCTTGGTGATGGTGGTGGGAACAGTGAGTGCAGGGGATGGAGGGCGCTGCCACGACGCCTTACTAAGAGAGTGCTCTGCCACAGCGGACTCTGTGAGTTCCAGGAGAGTGCAAGGAGGTGCTTGTCTGCGAGGTAGTCAGCCTAACGAATACATCGGCTTGTTCCACCGGTTAGCTTGATTGAGCAGGAAGACAGGTGGTATTCGGTTCCTGTGGTGTGACTTTCCCGGGACTGCTCCTTTTCTCTTGCTGCAGATGAGTGAGTGGAGAAGGGGTTCAGTAGCGGGCATTTGAAGGAGGTTTTGGAGTGGGCGTAGGGCAAAATCATGTGCACGGTGAAATTTTGGCGTGGGTGCAAGTCGTCGCGGAACGGTCGACTCGACCGGGCAGATCCTTGTGCCGAGGAGAAGCGGATGATCGAGGAGGAATGCTGGATGATGGAGTGGGCGCAGGGCCGAACCGCGTGCGCTTGAAGGAGGCTTCGGCGTGGACGCAGGTCGTCGCGAAAAGGCGATGCGACCGAGCAGATCCTTGTGCCTTTCACAGATGCTGGTGATTGCTGATGATGAAACTGAGGCGGATGATGGAGTGGGCGCAGGGGCGAACCACGTGCGCTGACGGAAGTTTCTGCGTGGTCGCAGGTCGTCGTGGAAAGGGCGATGCGATCGGGCAGATCCTTGTGCCGAGCGATGCAAAGCGGAGGAAGCGATTGACTGATGAGTGGGCGCAGGGGCGAGCTGCGTGCGCTGAAGGAGGGTACGGCGTGGGTGCAGGTTGTCGCGGAAAAGACGATGTGACCGGGCGGATCCTTGTGCTGAGCTGAAAGCAATTTGCGGAAGCGGAGGAAGCGATTGATTGATGAGAGTGCGCAGGGGCGGAACCACGTGCGCTGAAGGATGGGTTCGACATGGGGGCAGGTCGTCGCGGAAAAGGCAATGCGACCGGGCGGATCCTTGTGCCGATCTGAAAGCGATTTGCGAAAGCGGAGGAAGCGATTGATTGATTAGTGGGCGCAGGGGCGGAACCACATGCGCAATAAAGCGATGCTGATGCGGATGATGGATGGAAGGCAGCGCGGATGATGCTGATGATGGAGAGGCAGAGATGAGGCAGGAACGGGCGGCTGATGAAGCTGACGAGACTGGAGCGAGAAGGAGAAGGAGGGATGATGGAGGCGAGTGGAGATGAAGGCCGAAGCCTGATGAAGGAGGCGAGAGACAGAGAGCGATGCGAGTGCAGAGAGCCAAGATGAGACGCGGCGCAGCAGGTGGAGGCAGAGCGTCGCAACTACTTCTTCTACGTTCAGGAGAGTGACGGCTTGTTCCCTAGTTGGCTCGGAAGTGGGAGCAGGAAGACTGGTGGTGTCCAATATCCTGACGGCTGGAAGGAGTTGGCTG
>SZWC01023032.1:16611-28371 GCA_023375785.1 Penium margaritaceum | reverse complement strand
ACACACACACACACACACACACACACACACACACACACACACACACACACACACACACACACACACACACACACACACACACACACATACACATACACACATCTATTTTTACATTTTCATTTTCTTACAGCGACGAGCAGGAGTGAGCAGCGAGTAGCAGCAGTGAGCAGCGAGCAGCAACACCGAGCAACGAGCAGCAAGCAGCGAGTAGTGAGCAACAATAGCGAGCAGCAAGCAACAGCAGCGAGCAACAAGCAGCACCCTCCCTCTCTTGCTTGCTCGCTCACTCACTCACTCACTCACTCACTCACTCACTCACTCACTCACTCACTCACTCCCTCACTCACTCACTCACTCACTCACTCCCTCCTTCCCTCCCTCGTACGATTGCTCACTCACTCACTCGCTCACTCACTCACACTCACTCACTTGTGTACGTACGCACGCACGCACACACACACACACACGTACACACACGTACACACACACACACACACACACACACACACACACACACTCACTCACTCACTCACTCACTCACTCACTCACTCACTCACTCACTCACTCACTCACGCACTCCGATGGAGGACCTGGCGGCAGAGATCAGGCAGCTGCGAGAGGGGGCGATCCTACAGGAGCAATTCTTAGGACATGTGCGAGCGCTCCAGCAGGGGGCCTTTCAGGGTCTGCAGCAGCAGGTGGTGGACCTAGGGTCCCAGGCCGGTTCACTCGCAGCACGGCAGGTTACCCTGGTAGTGGACCTTTCCCTATGTGAGGCCGCGCTGGCGGTGAGAGATGCGCCCACCCCTCGAGCGTAGGGGGAGATAGAGATGACCCCGAAGGAGGATGTAGAGGAGACGAGGGAGGCCGCAAAGAGGGGCGGCTCTGGGCAGGTCGCTCGAGGTGTAGGAGACGTGAGGGCAACAATGATGGGGAGTCGCCCCGACCTTGGACACGGAGGGGCCGAGGGTCAGGAGTCTCAAGGGGACCAGGTGCAGGAGGGGGTGGAACCGATGATGCAGATCGAATCGGTGTGGATGAGTAGTGGGGGCGTCATTGGCCACGGTCTGCGATTCGCCTCAGGTACCAGCATAGGGGGAATTTCTGGGGCACGAGGAACCCGCCGGCATAACGGGGCATCCCGGCGGCGACGGTGCTGTCAGCGTTAGCGAGAGCGTGTATTCATGGTTACAGCAGTGTCGCCTGTCCTTGGGTCATTGACAGCGGCGGTGGACGGAGCCCCCACCGGGAGTGAGGATACTAGCCCAAGGGGGTCCCGGGATAGGTGAGAGGAGGCGAGCAGGTCGGGCCGGGAGGATGCAGGACAGGCGGTAGGAGGGTCGAGGACAGTCTTGCATTTGAAGTACACTTATTGCTCAATACAATTTATTCATTTGTCCCAATTCCTCAAATGGTCTATTGCTCCGCACCTCATCCACATTCTTCCCCAGAAACATGGGGTAATGAAGATATGAATCTGAGCCGCCGGAAACGTCGTAGAATATAGGTCCCAACCGCGGGTTGTAGATGTCTAGATCTCAAAAAGTTTCCCATGCCCATTAAGCCGTGACTCTAATGTGTTGTTCCGTACCCTCAAGTTTGGTGGTATGAAGTAAACTACTAATCTTTCGTGCCAGGAACGGTTTTCACTTTTGAAGTCAAATTCAGAATTCGAACACCGTTCCCTTACACATTCCGAATGAAATTTGTAGGGTAATTAGGAATGGATGCTAAGGTAGCATAGCCATTCCTAATTGCATGGATTTGAACATGTGACCTGTTAACTGACACAATGCGACTTTGGTCAGTGCGTCCCGACCGGTTGGCAACGACACACTGCAAGGTCAACTCGCAACGGGAAACTGGGTGTCGAGTCGTGCCTTGGGTCCCTAGTTGTTGACACTATTGGGAGGATCTAAAGTGCCTGTAGTCTGTACCCCCATTGTGACTATGGATATCCATCTTTCACATGCCTCTACCCGGCAAACACTAATGCGACAATCTATTGAGCTCCGTGCACAACTCATCAGCCTGCTTTGGTAGCTGCTACTGGAAATCGTTGCACACATATTGTGTCGTCTACAATGAAGACCCATGCTCAATGCTGTCCTGTCCTGTGTGGATGGCAGAGCTGAATGAAGGCCACCCTCAATGTCTTCTTTACATAGGACGCATGACGTATCTGTTGTGGGTGTCCATCACAAACTTCCTACGCCAGCGATCAAGCATCATGGATACGCGCATGACAGTGGAAGAGAAAATTCTCATGTTACTATATTGTGTTTGATTCGGGATGACCATAAGGCAAATCATGGAGCACTTTCAATGTGGGGCACCGACAGTTTGGCGTGCCATCCGTGATATGGCGAAAGTGCTCATCTCAGTAGCCTCATGCATCATCCAACTCCCGTCAGTCGACGCAATTCTGCCACATCACTAGAGCGGCCGAAAGGATTACCTCCTATGGTTTGAGCATTACATCAGGGCTATGGATGCCACACACGTCCTTGTCATCGTACGTCGCATCCAAAAGTGGGGCCTACATAAACCGGCACCATCAAGTGATTCAGAAAATATTGACGGCTTGTGATAACAATCTTTGCTTTCGCACGTGAGCGTGGGACGGGAGGGCATTGCCCATGATGGAAGGATGTTTGGCGTAGCGGTTCACCATGGATTCCGCTTATTTTATTCCAAGTTTAAGCTTGCCGATGCTGCATTCCCTGACATGCATGGCAACATGCCACCATACCATGGTGTACGTTATCATCTGCAAGAGTGGGGCCTAGGTCAGTTGTGGCCTCAAAACAAAGAGGAGTTATTCAATTGTAGACATGCAATCATTAGGTCGTGCATTGAGCAAGCATTTGGCATTTTGAATGCACGTCTCTAGATATTGCAGGGGATGCTGCAATTTCATGAAGAGTTTCTTAGTCCTCTGATTCAGCATGCTTTAGGTTCCAGATCGTGATCACAATGGTGGACACATTAGCTTTGAACCTAGACGATGTGGCAGACCGACTCATTCAAGCACAAATTGACTTCTTACATCATGGCAAGGGACGGACAGATTGGTTGCGTAATGTCATTGCACAACAGATGTGGGAGCAATATGAGATAACAGAGGAGAGAATAGACATTGCCTCTAGTCATAGTGATTCAAGTACATTGTCCTAGTATTGACAAAATATCATCATGCTCAAAAGTCAAACCGGTCCTCGTCCTCTAATTCTTCTTCATTTTCCAAGAGCCCCTCCGCACCTCTAACTACATCTTGCATGTCACCCACTCCAATCCCATTGTCTTCTGGACATGGCATGTCACTACCGACAGCTTCCTCATCGCTGTGTGCATCTCCAGCACCCGCATGCATGCTATTTTCCATTGTCGGCTCCACAGTACCACACTTGATTCCTATCTTCATATCACGTCCAAGCCCTCGACTAACAACCTACTCACGTAAAAAACGTGTTGAGTACACATACAGCTCTCGAAGGTCGTTGGTGCAAAGACGATAAAGCAAACAGAGCTTGTTCTCCTCATGCACCGCCAGATCCTTGTCCGTTGTTTGAATGGCCATGCCCCACGATGTCTTAGGGTCGTCATCCCGGATCACATACTCTAGCTTTCTAGCTCCCTGCAACACGCGCTCCTCCCTCTCAATCTGTCGCTCAGTGCGTGCCTTGCAACGGGCGTGTCGAATGCCGTCATCATCCGTGGACGGTGCCATGTCCGTGTCGGATTCCGGGATAGGTGTCGGTGGTGGTGGTGGTGGTGGTGGTGGTGGTGGTGGTGGTGGTGGTGCCGGAACTGTGTACATGACATTGTCCCCAGCCGCCTTGTCGGAATAGAACAACTTAGTCATAGCGTCGTACCACGGCGTTCGCATGCTGTGGAGCTTGCCAAGCTTGTGCCTGGCCCCCTTGATCTCCGCCTACTTGTTCAGGTGGAGGTCAATCTGCCACGACTCGCGGTTGAGCTGGACGCCGCTACACATGAGGAGGCCCCGTGCATGTCGCCATACCTTGCCAATGTTGTGAAAGCGAATATTCACTAATAGCAGGGTTAGCGGATCTGGAAGCATCCACATGAGTGTAAGATTCCTCGAAAATTCATGATTCTTGTGCGCCATCCATCCCCTTGTCGACTGGTTCACATCAACAAAAGTGAGACAGTTATCCAACAATGCTACATCTTTGTCGAGTGTCCACCAAACTTTACCAAGGCCACCAGCCATGGTGGAGTCCGATGCAACCGGCTTGTCACTCTCAACCACGTGGGGCGTAGGCTTCGCTACAAATACTAGTTCCATGGCCTCCATTTGGGTCGCCAAAGTCAGATGGCCTGCGCGCAGCGGGAATGGAGGATGTAGCATGTGGGATCCACACCATTCAATGTTAGCATGTTCCCCGCCAACGTTGGGTTGGACGTTGAACCACACCTCGAGGTCGCGCCGCTCCTCGGCGTCAGCGGCGTTGTGAACAAGACGACAGAACATGTGACCTAAGACTTGAGGATCGCTCAACGTGCAGCTTAGCCGACGGTGCTCGACCTCCAAGGAGCAGAGTTCCGCAACGTTAGCTTGGGTTGGAGAAGCTTCTAGGTTAGGCAAAGATGCATTAAACTCCGGTTTGTTGATAGACTGCAACTGTGCGTAGAGGGAGAAGGAGTTCATAGACGGGTCCATGTCGATGTGAGAGGTCCAGGAAAGAGGAGGAGGGGACTGGGGATGGTGGAGGTTGGAGGTTTGCCGCGGTTGAGTTGCGAGACAAGTAAAACCACTACGCCTTAGAATTAGTCAGTGTGTATTGGCCCGTCGTTGCGTCACTCGCCCAAAAAGGCGGTCCGGTAGTTGCTTGAGTCGCCACTTGGGGGTGTGCATCCGCAAAGTTCAAACATTCAAATTGGAACGACAGAATTTGGGACATCGTGGAGCATGGAATTGGTCTGTAGGAATAAGTAAAAAAATTCCATGAAGAATTGAATTCCATTCTTGCTTTGAATTTAAGAATATGATGCCTTCTTTCGCGGGGCGAAATGACCATATACCCCTCGTTTTGGACAATAAGCCCCATCCGCCCCTCCGTCAGAACAATAAGCCCCATTCGCCCCTCCGCCAGAACGATAAGCCCCATCCGCCTCTCCGTTGGAACAATAAGCCTCATCCGGCTCTCCGCCAGAATGACAAGCCTCATTGGCCCCTCCGCCAAAAGAATAAGCCTGACTCGCCCCTTCTACAAGGACACAAAAATCCTGGAGTAGAAATAAACAATATACCCCTCTCGTTTGTCAAAAGATAGCATGTCGACGTCGCATGGATGCGACGTCGACATGCTGGTGTGACAATTTCTGTAACAGTTGTGAGCTGTTTGGCAACTAACTTTTGAACCCAAAACATAGGCCCTCAGAAAGTGTAGTCCAAGGAGGGGTAGCAAGGTGCCGCCTCAGCCATTTTGGCTGAGACGAACCGCGCCACGAATGGACAGGGTCGTCATAGGGCATGAACGTAAAACAATAATCCTAAGCCTAATCATTCCACGTGGCATTGCCATGCTGGAATAAGATCCTAGCGCCGTTCTAAGAGTGGAGGAGGACTGACGCGATGGATTTTCCATCACGGCACTCCTTTCACCTAGAATCCGGCCAAAGGATATTTTCCAGGCTAGAGTCGAACTAGACTCTAGCCCATTATGTTTTTCCAGGCTTAGACTTCTCGAGACACCGATCTCGAGCACCCAAAACCGGAGAAGTATAATTCAATGCCATTTTTAATCCTAAAATGGCTCGTACGCTACATTCCTCCCCCTTTGCTTCGAACCGTCCCGGTTCGTCTTTGCTCACGAAGGTTTGATCATCGCGTACTTCATGATGCAAACCATGCAACAAGAACCGTAAGCAAAATCACAAGTGTGATGTCTTGTCATCCGCAACACGGCTACGTCACGTTCACGCACAATCAACCAAGCGCTTGTGATATTTGTGATTATGGTCATTTGCGTACAACATCCAGTGTTGATCGCGTGATCCCTTGGCTCTTACCAAGGTGAGACACGTACAATCTTTGTATATTCTTCACAAGTGTTGGTGAGTCTTCACCGAAGACTCATCACACGTGTGTATCAATGGCATGGTCGATGCCTCTTGGGACGTACATTGTCAACAATGTCTTGCCAGTTTGGAAGAGGGTACATAGGATGAATTTTCTCACATTCCGTGTGGTACGTGTTCAGCAAGCTGTTGTGGCAATGCCTCCTCCCCCTTTGCAAGGAGCGTCCTTGCGACCAATTAACCGGGCGTCCCCGCGAAAACTATCCAGGTCCGCACAACACTTCCCATGTCATTCGGACATGATCTTTTCCAAGGGGTTGTTGCTGAGGTGGTACCTCCCGACAACATTGTCAATACGTGCAATCCAAGATCCGGACATCAGTCCTCTTGGTTTGCTACCACGTGTTCATGACCACGCATAGGTCTACCAGACTCTTTCAGCACCAGTGGGTTGGTTGGCTGAACTCAACCAAGCTCCACTAAGCCTATGCAAGTCGCATGCTAGCTTCAACTTAGGGTTGGGAGGCACCAAGGTCCTAAGACATGGCTGTTGAGCACACTTGTTTTTCCTTTCAAAAATTGCACTCATCTTTGAAGGAGACGGCATTAGTCGTCTGGCACGCGCAATTTTTGTCAACATCTGTCATTAGACACGACAATGCTCCGACCTAGATGATATTTGATTAAATCATCATCCCCTTATTTCTTTCTGAAATGGGTACCACAGGTTGCCGCTCACGTCCCTGTCAAAAACACACTGTTTTTGAACTAGGTTAGCTGAGATAACCGATCTCAATGACCATGGATTCTATCCACGAACGAAGTGTTCAGCGTATTGTATTCACCAAACGGGTATACCATGATCACAATCATCACGGTACAAGTTGGACGAACACCTTTTGGGTGTCAATTTCATGTGATTGTGATCGATCACTTCCGAATCGCATCCGGTGATCTTGGAACAACTAGTTCCTAGATATTTTGGCAATTATGTAATCGCATCCTAAGGTTCCATTCGGGAAACTGTCACGGATTATGTTTGCCAAGTCACAACAAAACATGTTGTTCAACGTCTTCTGTTGTGTGCATTCGGTACTTTCACTCAACAGGGTGATTTTCATATGCCTCATCCAAGGCACGTGTAAAGGGGATCGCCCTCATCGAAGACATCAGAAAAACAACCACCGTTGTGGATACCCCCGCAACGACATCCAAAACATATTGTACTTGCATTCGGAAATGTACTTCAATTGAACCATCTCCAGAGCCAAGGAGTTCAGCCCTTTACTGTGACCTTCCGGGTCATCAAAGAGTGGTTCGACTACACCGTAATGAGTATGATCTCTCTCGGAGATTGGTTTTGTTCCAAAAAAAATTGGATAGCTGATGCTACACCATATCTTTGGTATAATTGGAATTCATTCACATGATGTTTGAAGAGCGTGACGTATACGACTAGTGTACCGTGTCATGATTCCCTCAACTTTAAGACGTATCTCCAAACATCAAAAGAATCAGATGAGAAATATCGTTTCTCAAGGTCCATCTTGAAGTGTCCTCATATCAATATTTAGTTACGACACACTGGTTGTTATTTTGTTTCAATGTTGATTATCACTCGTTATGTGGTCGGTCGGACCACCAAGATGTGGATGCTAACACACTGTTAGCATAAAGCTATTAGCTTATGGGTCATTTCCATGGTCATAAGCTTTAGACACAAAACCTAGACATTTTGTGATTCCAACTATGTCGTAGTCTGTTTGTAGAAAACTATGAGATCATCATAGAACTTTAGAACTCCATGAGTAGAAAAGGGGTGTCGCTTGTTTTCTTTGGAATGGAATTTTCACATAATTGTGGGTGAACTCATGTCACCAACATCAGTTCACGCACTCTTGTCTATCAATGTCCATGACATGTTCACTCGTCGAGTGATGATAGACTGAAGGTGTCCCCTTCAAATTTGTTCACTATTGACATTCGGTCAATCTTGTCATGCGCAAGAGTTGACTCTTGCAATCTTCGACCATCGCACTACGGCGTCTCAAATCTTTGAGGACCTATCGAAGAGTCTCCGCACCTCTCTGACGCATTTACAACCCTCATTGACAATAATCCTTGTCTTTGAATAGGGTTGTGAGTACACTCATGTACCTAGTTATCGTTCGTACCAGCCGGGTAGCACGATTTGTATCCATTGCTCACCGAGTGATACGATGTCAATGGTTTTGCCATTGAGTATCAGAGATGTCATTCTTGACACGTTCAATCATGGACCGATGTCTGTATCGGCCATGACTAATGATGCACAAAACCTCCGAAAGGTACTGGTGCAATTTTTACACACTGTGTACAGGCGGCACGATGGCAATCCTCGAGGATTGAAGTCGGCGTGCTAACAGACCATGTCTGTTTCACCTCTCATGACATAGTCGTGACACGGACACAGTCATGAAATGATCACATTCGCTTTTGAACATTGTAGCGCAATGGGACGTGCAACTGTCGTGGCACACGTCCTGCACCCACCAAACTACTTGTTTGGTGAAATGGTGTCGTCATTTTTATCCAAGACATCAACTGATATCGTCAGCTTGTTCAACTGTCACAAAACCATTGTGACCATTCGTCTGTCCAACTTATCCATAACTGGTTGTCGTGATCGACGCACCAACACTTAGTGGATTATGTTTTTGTGCATGTCGCGCACGTATTCCACGTAAGTCGTGTACCCAACTTCACGTGGTTGAATTTCAATTGCATGAATCTCATACCATGATCCATTGAAAAGTGGGTTGTCTCTAGTGCTTGATCATGCGCGCTGACCCCTTGCGGTAATGCAAGCCGTGTATATTTGAGAATTGGTGCTCAACCGACTGGGCTTTTGTAGTGCGTTCCATCTATGGACATGGTGGAGTTCGTCCACTTTTAGCATGGTCTAATTTTGAGGAAATCGTCCTCGTCACACGTGATCCAACCAACAAAATGTTGTACTTCTTTTGGAAGTACCTTCCCCAAACTGCTATCGGCAGGGTGAATGGTCGTCACTGTCGGTGGCGACCGAGATCGCTGTGTTTTTTTTACGCCGTTCGGGCATACCTTTTATCACCACAGCCGTTTGTGATTGTTTCTAGCCATACCTGTTGGTTCTCCATTTGAAGGATTCAACAGTATGACCATGCTCGACTTCGTCGAGATACCTTGCAAACATCAAACGACGTGTTTTCGACGTTTCGAATAACGCGCTTGACGCACTTGCCCGTAGAACCATTCCGCGCATAGATCGTATGCTCTTGTCTAGTGGTCTATTGCAAGCTAGTCTGATGAGGCAACGAGTTGGCTAGGTCTTGCTACTTGGTACAACGGGGTGCGATCGGCACACATGTTATTCATACAATCGACATCTTAAAACATGTGTTGTACCATCAAAACTAGCATAGCTAACCCAATTGTAACGTATGGCCATGGTGCGTTCGGCACTCGCATGAGTGGTGCATTCGGCATCCATGACAAAAGTGCAACTCGTAGCTTTTGTCAATCGTGCAATCGGTGTCTATGGCAATTTTGCATTCGACACTCATGTCAACGAGTTAACCGACGCACCCATCGACCATGCATTCAGCGTTCCTTGGGATTATGTGGTCGACACTCGCGTGAATGCTACAATTGCATGTCCCATGTTGGTCATGCTCCTAGTGCAACCGTCACTTGTCAATTTTGTGCGCTCGACCCTCGTGCAGGAGTTTCACCATCGCGTGTGTGTTGAGTGCGATCGGTACTCACAATCTCCTTTCATCGAAATCCAAGCACAAATGACTTGCCTTGTATTAGTGGTGCAATCGGCACCCACGTGGATTTGCAACCGGCCTTTGCTTTGGTCATACCTTTGCAGACCATGAGCTGTGCATTCGGCACTAGCATCATGGATACTTCTGGCTTCCGTGATTAAAGTGCAACTGACACTCTTTCACTTGTGTGTTCGACACCGAGAAAAATTTTGCAACCAACACTTGTGCTGTTGCCCGTAGTGCAATCGGCACTTACGTCGATGATGTGGTTGACGTCCATGTAACCGTGCAATCAACACTTGTTTTGTGCTGTCTGCACATTTCGTATTATTGCGACAAGTAGGCGAGCCATCGAGTGGTCACACCACGTATGGCACTTTATGTAGATCAAGAACTCGTCTCGATGTACGTCACTGTCGTGGTTTTGCAACCCGGTGACGTAGTGGCTCTTTTGCGCAAACAGAATTGTTTAGCGCATGTACGACCTGCGTTGAGCCATGTCGTGGCTTTGGAAGGTCAGCCGTTTCGAATTTCCTCGGAGAACACCCCAAAATTTGAGGTGTATTCACAAAACATTAGGCGCTGTCGGTGCTAAATTTTGCATTTCCAAGTGAATTTCGTTCACGACATGGAAACCGGACGATTTTTCTCCTTTTCATGCTTCAGAATGGATCATAAAAAGAAAATCAGGTCCGCTAATTTTTTGGAAGAGCTCAACCAGAGCTTTTAGATTTTTGCGTCGAAACCCATGATCAACTTGACCACACACTCGGGTTTGAGTACACACATTTTCACCGTTTCAAATGATTTTGAACACGGTTGACATAGAATTCCTCAACTTGAGGATTCATGAAAAATGACCGAAATTTTGGCACATTGAGTGTCCACTTTTTTGCTTGATGCTGGGAAGCTTCCAAACGTCACTTGGTGGTGTGTTAGGAAAACTGTCGGTCTTCCCTGTTTTCCATGAATGGGAAAATATTGAAGAATAATGATTGAGAAACTTCTCAATAAATTTTAGAGCCTAGAATGAACACCATGATGCTTTTTACAACGCTGAACCCACGGCCAACAAGGCCGAACCTCAGGTCTAATCAAGGAAATCGTCCTCGCCTCTAGTGCTAGTGGCAGTTAGAGATTTTTTTGTTTTGATTTTTGGAAAAGGTTATTCTTATTTAACCTTAATTTGGAGCTTTGTCTGAGCTTCCAACAGGTCTTTATGCCACCCAAAACAAACTCCAAACAAAGGATTTGTCCTCCGTTTCATGTGGAACCGACTGGGTCCAAAACAAGAATTCGGGGTGAAAGTAGTAACTTTTGCCAGGATCAAATCTCTGGCCTTTCATCTCACATTGTGCTCGCCACCGGCTGCGCCACTTGCGCACGCCTAAAGTTGAAGCCGATTCGTTCATAACCGGTGTGTTTTGGGCTATTCCCTCCGCCGGACGGGGGAGGAAGGACGAAACTTCCTATCCTCCTTCTTTCTTGGACTGTGGCCCATATGAGAGGAGGAATGGGGAGCTCGTCCCGTCACCTCCCCATTGGGCTGCACGGCTCACGTGGGGGGATCAAGAGAGGGACGCCTCTCCTCTCCCCCCCCCTTGGGCCGTCAGCCCACGTCAGAGCAAAAGGGGGGTGGAGAGGGGAGGTCGTCTCCTCTCCTCCCTCTTCCCGAGGGGAGAGAGGGGAGATCGCCCCCTCTCCTCCCCCTTGGGCCGTCGGCCCCTGTTAGAGGGAAAGAGAGGGGGATCACCCTCTCTCCTCCCCCTTGGCGTCTACGCGCCGTCGGCGCCTTGGACGAGGGGGAGAGGGGGGGGTCGCCCCTCTCCTCCCCCTCGGCTCCGTCGGCAAAGTGGACGAGGGGGGAGGGGCGTCTCCCCCTTCTCCTCCCCCTCGGCGCAGCCGGCGCCGTGAACGAGGG
>SZWC01023030.1:30977-41311 GCA_023375785.1 Penium margaritaceum | reverse complement strand
CACGTCACGCCGTATGAGCTGTGGTTCGGTCACCGTGCGGACCTCAGGCTTGCTCGCGTCTGGGGTTCCTTGGCCTGTGTCTGGTACACCGAGGACCAGCAGGGGTCCAAGGTCTCCCCGCGCGGCCAGATTTGTGCCTTCCTCGGTGTCTCCTCGCGCTCCAAAGCGTGGCGTTTCTGGGATGCAGGTCGCTACCGCATCATTGAGTCGCGCGACGCGCTGTTTTTTGAGGCACTGTCGTACCGCGACCTGTCTGCCATTCTCGCCCAGGCAGCGTCTCACGTTCCCACCTGTGAGGCCTCTCGTCGGATGGGGGAGTCTGCCCCACAGGGTGAGTCTGTCCGGGGTGCCTCCGGGGTGGGACCGTCGCTGGCCACCATTGACCCGGCCATCATTGCTGTCGGGCCTGTAGTCATTACGCCGGCCCCGCTTGTGCCCGCCACGACTGCCTCGCCCGCGCCTGCCGTGCCTGCCTCACCCGCGCCAACCGCGACTGCCTCGCCCGCGCCTGCCGCGACTGCCTCGCACGCACCTGCAGCGCCTGCTTCGCCCGCACCTGCAGCGCCTGCTTCGCCTGCCGGGGCTGCACCTGCCGCCTCTTCGCCTGCGGCACCTGCCTCACCCGCGCCCGCTGCGACTGTCTCGCCCGCGCCTGCCGCGACCGTCTCGTCCGTGCCTGCAGCGCCTGCTTCACCCGCGCCTGCCGCGCCTGTCTCGCCCACGCCTGCAGCGTCTCCAGAGACAGCACCCCCCCCTCCCTGTGCCAGAACCGTCGGTCAGCTCAGACTCGGGCTACTCCCGTGGACCAGGTGGGCGTCTCCGCCCACTGGCCTCACGAGCACCTTCGACTGCGGTTGCACCACCCAGACGACGCACGCGCAGCGTGCACAGTGGTGACCCTGGCACAAAGGCTCACGGCCTAAGTGTCCAAGGCACCTACACGGAGGTGCACCCAGCTTGTCCCATTGGGCACCAGCTGATCGCTGACGAGCATGAGGCTGCACAGGCAGCTGCCGCTGACCTAGTTGTGGTCCGTCCGACCCATGAGGCATGTGTCCTGGCCACCCGGAGCTCTCCTTTGACGGTCCCTGATCCAGACACGTTAAAGGAGGCTCTCTCAGGAGAGGATGCTGAGCAGTGGCGGGCCGCCTGTGAGGACGAGCTCAGGGCCATCCGGGAGCACGGAGTCTTTGAGCTGGTCGACCGTCCTGAGGGACGGAAGGTCGTGCAGGCCAAGTGGGTCTTCCGCAAGAAAGTGAAACCTGACGGCTCACTCGACCGCTATAAGGCCCGCTTGACTGCCAAGGGATTCTCTCAGGTTGAGGGGATCGACTTCACTGACACCTTTGCCCCTGTTGGCCGCATGACCACAGCTCGCGCGCTGCTTGGTGTGGTCGCTCACCATGATTGGGAGCTGCACCAGATGGATGTGAACAATGTGTTCCTCCACGGCACCTTGGAGGAGGAGATCTACATGGTCCAGCCACCTGGGTTTGAGGTCGAAGGCAACAAGGTCTGGCGCTTGCGCAAGGCCTTGTATGGCCTGAAGCAGTCGCCCCGGTGCTGGAACCAAGAGATCACTCGTTCCCTCACTCAGGCCGAGTACGTCCAGAGTGATGCCGACGCGTCACTTTTCATCCGACGGACAGCCGAGCACCTCATTGCCATTCTGGTGTATGTGGACGATCTCCTGATTGCGTCTCCTTCACTGGAGGCCGTGAAGGAGGCCAAGGCGGTCCTGCAGACCGCCTACAGGATGAAGGACCTTGGTCCAGCGGCTGTTTTCCTCGGGATGGAGATTGTGCGTGATCGTCGTCGACGGACACTCCTCCTCCATCAGGCACGATATGCACAGGTCGTGGGGAAGCGGTTTGCTGACCTCCTTGGCGTTGTTCCCGCCGCCTCGTCACCCATCACTCCCGACGGGCAGGACGCCCTGAAGGTGACAGACCCAGCCGATCTGGGCNGCGCAGCGGCAAGCAGGGGTGCATTGCTCGCAGCTCCTCAGAGGCTGAGTATGTTGCTCTGGGCGCTGGCGCCGCTGAGGCGGTGTGGCTGCAGCGGTTGTTCCAGTGCTTGGGTCAGTCCGTGCCTACCATCATCCTCCGATGCGACAACCAGAGTGCTCTCGCGATCGCTGAGAACTCTGATGTGTTCCACGCACGCACGAAGCACATCGCTGTCGAGTATCATTTCGTGCGCGATCTGGTGGAGCGGCAGTTGATCTCCATCGTCTGGGTGGGCACAGACTTGCAGCGCGCTGACTTCCTGACCAAGGCACTGGCACGTGGGAAGTTCCTCGGGGCTGTTCGTTCCGTCGGATTGCGACCCCTGTCCGAGAGTGGGTGATTGTCCGGGTCCCTGTTGAGCACTCTCTGTTGCACCGGCACGCGTTCTGCACGTGTATGGACATGCGTACCATCGGGTCATGGGGGAGTCTTGTGATGTTGTCAGTCATACACAGTTGTACAGTTGGTTGTGACCACTGGGCCGTGCCCATGCTCGTGCAGATCCTTGAGGCGGACCCAGCTGGAGACGGAGTTCCCTGAGGTGATGCTCCACCCGTTGGAGGTAGCCTGGCAGCCTACCCAGTGTACAAGAGGGCTCCCACAGCCCACGGACTACGTTTGGAGGTCTTCAGGATTTTCTCGGTGGACAGCCCTGCCAGGCTGATTTACATGTTTGTTTTCTTACACTCTCCGGCTGTTCCCGGACGTAGGCGTGTGACCAGTCGTTGTGTCTGTCTTTTCGTCGTGCATCTGTAGGATCAGACGGCGCTCCGTTTGGACGCCTGTGCGCAGAGTTATGGCCAAAACAGTGGTTTTGGGCCGGTTCAGGTTTGACAGGCACCGCCGTGTGCGCCACCCGCCGTGAGCCACGGCGACTATTTATGCTGTGGACCTGTCATTTGTTATTCCTCTCTGCACATTCACTAAACTGCAGCTTCTGAGACTTGCCTTGTCTCTCTTAGCCTGACCCTTGTTGTTCTCGCACCCGCTTGCATGCTAGTGCGTTAAGCTGACAGGTCTGTGCCGCCACGTCAGCAGCAGCATTGCTAGGAAACTGCAGTGAAACTTCTCAAGAAGTCGCCGATTTTTCTCTCAAGGTCGGCGACTGCCGACCTCGAGAGCGAAGTCGAATTCCGTTATCGGATGGACATTCGAAAACATGGGCACCGCTGTCATGTCATTTTCGACTATGGACAGCGGCGATCTATCGACCGAAACCATAAACAGCGGATAATTTTGAACCATAATGGATACAGTTTGCATGATTTTTTTTTTCACGCACAATGAAAACATCGACACCGCTGTCATTTCGATTCCGACTATGGACACTGCATGCGTGTCGATTTCGACTTTGGACACCGCCATCGGTTCGCATTCGACTATGGGAACCGCGGATCTATTGACTGAAAAGATGGAGTCCGGAGTATTTATGCCCCCTAAAAAAAACAAAGAGCTCATTGCTCGATCGTGATTCTTGCATGAGAGCGAGAATCGCGAGGGGGGTCGACATGCTCCACCTCGCTTCGCTCGATCAGCGGCGCATGCCGCTGATCGAGCATGGTGAAGCGAGTGGGCAGGGCAGTCCTTTTTTTAAGTTGCCGGGTAAGGCGTTCCTGGCACCCTCGCAGATTGGGTAGAAGGGTTATAATGCCCTTTTGTAAAGGATAAACTGACCAAATAATCCTAGTTTTTTCTCTTTCCATATGGGAGGTGTCGGATCGAGACAGGTGACGAAGTCTTGGACCTACCTGAATCCTAGCCTATCGGATGCTCAACCTTGATAGCAGTGGTCGCAGAAGTAAGCCGACCTGAACGACTAAATTATTGTCTTTCCATCCAGGCAATTATAGCCGTCATTTTTTCGAAAACAGTTTTCCCTGTTCGTTTGTGATATACTGACGCTCTAGCCTTCACACATTCACGATGGTTCGAACGAAGTTCCTGTTCTGTTCTTCGTAATTAGTTAGGTTCAGCAGGAATGAGTCTGACTCAAACATCTACAATAATAATATATTTTATCACACACACTGCCCTAAAAAAACTCGCCGTTTATTCGGCGTACCAGTTACGTCTCTCACGTCAGGTCGGAGTTTGGCGCTTACGAGATTTGCCGACAGAGTTTGCCATGCGCTATTGCTGGTCGTCAAATGCCTTTTAACATATTTTTCGGAACATTCGCTTGCCTTTTACACCTGTCCTTATCGTCGCAAATTGTCATGGCGACTGGTCAGGTCATCGCCTCGGACAAGTTTTCCCTTATGTAAAACAATTGGGTTTTCTGCCCGTGTTCAACTCTAGTAATTTCCAGCTCCTGTACAGGTCAGACCTTTCTGACGTCATTGGCTGGTTTGCGTCGTCAGCTTCCTAGTTCTCCCTTGGACCTTCCGTCGAGCCGCAAACTTGACGTGACAGCTGTTCCAGCCAGCAGTTGAACAAGCCGCACTTTTTTGCCATGTGGACCTGCCATGTAGGCGAGCTGGTCACAGCGGACGAGTCTTGCGGCCAGCTAGGCGCGACGCAAAGTGGAGCCCCGTCAGCCCAGCCGGAAAGTACCTGCTAGGCCTGGTTTGGATCATAGGGACGTCGCAAGCATTTTTTTTTTTTTTTTTTTGGTTTTTAAGATGGTCCAGGCAGAAAATCCCTCCCACCGGGCTCCCTTCCGGAAGCGGTTACCTTGGTGACTGTTTGATCCGATCAGCTTGGTCGCAAGCATTTGAGGGCCGTCTTCTTGAGCCTGGATGCCTTCCGACCGCTTTCAGCTCACACTACACGCCCCAAGATAGGGCGATGAAGCGGTGGGCGGTTGTTTTTTTTGGGCGAAATGTCTCAGATATCCGCGCAAGCGTCAACATAAGCCTGCCATATCCGCGAGTTAAATAATAACCACGCCATACCCAGTCACTTAAATTTTATGAAGCACATATCCACGACGATCACAAATACCTCATCGATATCCGTGCATGTCTCAATATCGTCGGCATATCCGGCAGGATGTTAATTTTACCGAAGTGTGGATATGGCGTTAATTTTTTGGGGGTTGAAATTAGATTTCGTGTCCGAATTACTGGGTTACGTCCGTAACAGTACTGAACTCCAACTATTGGCGTCGTTGACGTGTATAAGTTTTCTTCATTATGGTGCTTTATGTACGTCGTCGACCTATGACGTCCCGTCTTGTCAAATATACTCCGTTGTCCCCATACCACTTGCCATCGTAAATAGGGGGTTACGATTTCGGTATAGACGCACCCGAACGGACTATCCATACTTGTCTTTGTACGACCCTCTTCGCGGAACAATACCTTTCCTTAAGGAAGTTGACATGTTATCTCGTGCCAGTCTGGCACTAGCCTCGCTGGCTTGTTGGACATATGTTGACCAATGTCCGCGTCTTCCAGGTGCATGCGTCGACGTCGATGCACGAAGTGCATGCGGTCGATGTATCGTGTTCTCCGAGAGAACACGATACCTCGACGGTTCTGTCCTGACGGAGACAAGTGCCTCGTGCCACGTGCGCAATGTCCCATGAGTCATGTTGTCTATTGTTGTCGGTTTGCTACCGTTGGGTGCACCGTCTCGTGAGCTCAGTCACACTGGTACCTTGGAGTTAGCCTGTTTTCCCTGTAGGAGTTTGCGTGAGCGGCAGAGGGACCGTAGAAATGGCGGACGCAGCTGCACCAGGTGAGAATGGGCATATCCTTTATTTAGTTTGCAAATTGCATACGACATATCCATTTCGACGATGGCGGCACAACTCAACTAGGCGCGAATTCGTAGACGTCGTTCTCATGCCCCACCTCCAGTCACACCAGCACGAGGCACCCCCTCAACGGTGCAAGTGCAGCCAGGAGTAGTGTCACCGCCCCAAGTCCAAGTTTATGACGAGGACTTGGAGCGTTTGCAACAAGCACCTGTCCAAGTTATCTCTCCTGAACAGGTTGCAAACAGCACTCTACGTCTTAGTCGTGGCGCGCATGGCCATGGTAATGGATCGCGGTCGGATGTGTTCATTGACATCCCGGTTCAATGTTGCGTTGCTTCTTCATGACCCTTGTTTTATGTGCTTTTCTGCGTGCAGGGTCCTTGGATGATGAGCGGGGCGAGGAAACCCCCAAACGACGCAAGACTACTGATAAATTTCCGCCCGGGATGGTGTTTGCAACCATGGATGACGCTCGGGCCGCAGTTGATGACTACGCCATAGCTAACCGCATGACCGTGCGGTGGCTACGAAGTGAGAAAACTCGGTTTGAGGCACAGTGTGGACAGTGGAAGGACAAGAATTGTCCGTGGTTGCTGAAGGCGCATGTGGACGCGAAGCATGGCAACGTCATCGTCAGCCAGTTCGTTGATGGCCATCACTGCGTGCCTGGCACAGGCCGTGGTGACCCTGCAAAAACAGTGCGCTGAGTGAGTCGGCAGATTGGGTCAACGCTGAAGCGCAACCCCACGGCCAACGTCAAGACACTGGAGGCCGTCGTCAGGAAGAGTACAGGCAAGGAAGTGGACAGGAACACCCTCTATCGCGCCCGCTCCAAGACACAGGAGCGTATCATGGGCCCCAAGAACAAGGCATGGTCACTGTTCCCAGTGTACTACGACGAGGTATGTAAGTCCGTTTGTTGTCCAATGAGTTATCATGCACTGGTACTTCTTTCTGCACATATCACTTCTAACTTGTCACAGTCTTTGTGTAACTGCAGCTCATGCGTGTGGATCCTAACACCCACGCGGTTGCCGAGGCCACCGGGGATGGGGTCTTCCATCGGGCCTTTGTTGCCCCGGGTGCAACTGTGCTTGGCTTTCAACACTGCCGCAGGCTTCTAACCATGGACGGGACAAGTCTGAAAAATGGCCATAAGCAGGTTCTTCTAATCTGCCAATTTTTTTATGCCGACAACGCCGTGCCGATGGCATGGGCGATGGTAAGCGGGGAGAACGACGACAATTGGAAGTGGTTTTGTTTTCACTTGGCCTTGGCTTACCCCACCGCTATGCAGGAAGGCACAGTGGTAATAAGCGACCGAGACAAGGGTCTGCTGAACGCGGTGGCCGAGAAGCTGCCTGGAGCCCACCACAGCTACTGTGCGTACCATCTGCGGGAGAACGTGCGGCAAAAGCATGGCAAGCAGGCGGGTTACTGGTTCTGGAGGTTGGCGCATGCACTGACAGAGGCGGAGTGGCAGAGGTGCGAGGAGCAGCTACGCCGGGTGTCTACACGCGCGGCCGTCATGCTGTTGGGTGCCAACGGGGAAGGCGGGATCCCGAGGGACCAGTGGAGCAGGTTGTACTGCCCCCTTGGAAGAGGCGGGCACAGCACCTCCAACGCCGCTAAGTCGTTGAACGCACGCATCGTCGAAGTCCGCAAGCTTTTCCCCTTCTACTGTTTTGTGGCACTATACACCTGGGTGCAGCGTCTACTTGCAGACCGCCGAAAGTTGAGCAAGCAAGTGAGGGGCCAGTTTGCACCAACCCCCAAAAAGCGCATGCTGAATGCGTCTGTGAGCAACGCGGACTACGACGTGGAAGAAGAGGGCCCACACTCGGGTACGGTCACAGGTCCGAGCAACCGTCCGCGGCGGGTGAATGTTCAAGAGAAGACGTGTACATGTGGTGCGTGGAAGGAGTGGGGGCAGCCGTGCGTGCATGCATGTGCGTTTATGATTCGCAAGGGATAGAATCCAGAGGCGCTGGTGGACGTGCATCACACACGCATGGCGTACCGGAGAATGTACAACCATCCGATGCCAGGGGTGAATCCCGTGCACCTGAAACACCCAGAAGACAAGGAATGGCAGCAGCCAGGACCCAAGCGTGGCCCAGGTCATCCGAAGGGTGCACGGTGGGAGCGCAAAGATCGGCGGAAGAAAAACTACATATGCCCCCAGTGTGGTGTGAAAGGGCATACGAAGAAGAAGTGTACGAACCCTCCCGTAGTGAGTGGTGCGGCAGCAGCAGCAACAAACGCCCTGCTGCGTCGACTAGAACGCACCAACGCTGCCATCGCAGCTGAAACAGCAGCCGGACGCTTCCCGGGCGTGGCTACTACTGAAGGTGGGGATGAGAGAGACGAAGGAGCCAACCCACGGACAGGTGGGACAACGGGTGTAGAGGACGCAGAAAGTGGCGTCGTTGGGACCGGCTGGGCAGCTACACGGGCAGAAGCACGCAGGGCAAGAGCTGCTGCAAGTGGCGGGCTCAACAGTGCAGGAGCAGCTGTACCAGCTGGTGCTGCTAGACCACTTGGGCAAGGTGTTGCCCCAGGTGGACGCACAGGTGGACCCGCCCTTGCAAACACAGTGGGTGGTGCTGGAGCAGCAAGTGCTGCAGGTGTAGGAGCGCAGTACGATCCAGAGAACGACAACACCTACGACTCTGGTGAAGAGGAGGTGTACGACCCTGAGAGGTACATCTTGGAGGACTCAGAGGAGGAGGAAGAGGACGCGGACCGGTACAAGGACATAAGGGAGCAGCATGAGTGGGAGCGTCGTGAGGAGATGTGCCAGCAAGCAGCAGCCGTGCAGGATGCCTATTGCGTGGAAGAACAGTGGGACAACAATCCCAACGAGGTGGATGACGCCACATACATGTAAGTCGTGTTATTTTGCCGTCCATTCATGTGCACATTGCACTTTTGCAGCCCTCCATCCATGTGCACATTGCACATTTCCCTCCATACATGTCTATTACTTGCTTCATTCTTTCAGTGCTAACGTTGTACCAATTGTCCATGCAGGTGAGCTACCTTGCAACTATTTGGACCGGCAGAAGCATGGAGACACAACAGGCTGCAAGATGTGGAAGACAAGGAGGGGAGGGTGAAACAACATGTGGCCAAACACAATGGGAAGGCCCTACTTCATTACTGGTGTTAGGTAGAGGACCAAGTCATGTTGGGGCGGGTCAGGCATGAAGTGGCCCAACACGTGGGGAAGCCCCTTGTTCTGCAGTGTTGTGTGCTAGAGGACGTAGTCATGGTGGGGCGGGTCAGACTGTATGTTGCCTAATGCTAGGTGAAGCCCCTAGTCCAGGTGTTGTCTGCATTTGCTGTGGTGGTGGATATGTGTTCGATAAATTTGACGGAAAAATTTCCAACATGTCCATGTTCTCTGGGTACAATGATAAATAATTTCCAAAATTAATGACGTCATATCCATTTCCGTAATCTGTGAAGTACTTAAACAGGGATGAACGCTCATTGTATCTCCTCTTTTGGTGTTCTTCGTTAAAGTTGGTGCCCCCTGTGCAACACTTGTCTGCAAGGCAGAGAGTCGTGACCATGGAACATGCTGACTGCTTAATGGGACAGCTTGTGGTCCTGTCCTTCCTGGCTGGAGTGTGCACGACATATGTGTTCATCAAGTTTTGGCCCAATGGGAGACGTGCCCAAGTGACCAAAGTGCACTACTGCACATGTCCAACAGCAGATGACTCTTGAACAGCTTCAAATGATGAGGGGGAAGAGGACCAGGAGGCGAATGACACTTTTTATGATGTTGACAGCAGCACAGAGTATGAAGACTGTGCAGAAGAATTCGACGTTGAGGAAGTCCAGGACTGCTGCCAGCCAGGCCAGTTGTGTCCAGTTTGCGACATAATAAGTTGGTTGTACTCCCTTCCACCCCCAGTTAGGGAGTGGATAGTTAGTGGGCGTCCATGAGGACATTAGGGAGAATGCAACATTGACTTTTGTTCACGTTCCCACAACAAAGTTCTGTTTCCCATGCCCTTCTTACAAGCCTTGTGGAAAATGGAAACTATTATTATGGAGGTGAAGACCAATCCATATTCGCCATATGTAACACCGTATTCATCAATGAAATAATGTACTCTTCATGGGTGTGAATAAGGTTTGTACAATGCGCAAAATAACCTCATTACTAATGAAGCGGTACCTGGGTTTCATTCCACATGGTATTATTCGTGCGTGTACCAAGGTCATACGCTGATGATGTGAACATCGTAAAATGTAGGTCGAGTTCGAATCCGCAATGCCGACGAATGAAACCTTATTCGACACGTCATCAAGCTTGCACCGCTCACTGCCGTGGCCGTGGCTCTATTGCGGCGATGTCAACGTCCAATGAGCCTTTATGCTACATTCCTGCGTTGTTCGTTAGAAAACGACAGCAGGACAGCCTGTCAGGCGAGTACGCGGATGAGGCGACATCACACACAGTACCCGGTCGGCCAACTGGGGAGCATTCGTCATCGGCCGACTATCCATTTCTCCGGAAATGGACATAACGTAGTAAATTGAAAACCCGATGGATATGGCGTTCGCAAATGAAACCAGTCGTGTGTGTCGTGGATAATGGCCAGTGC
>SZWC01023029.1:14274-32546 GCA_023375785.1 Penium margaritaceum | reverse complement strand
CAACCCCAGGCTGGGGAGAGGGTAGGCAAGAGACAGAGGGAAAAATCATGGCATGCATGTCTGATTTCAGATCCCACCCCATGCCAGTGGCTTGTTGCAAGAGCGTCTCAAACTTCTGCATGAAGGCGGAGACATCCTCCCCTTCACCAAGCCTCATGCTCATAATGTTTTGTAGAATGAAGAGACGGTTGGCAAGTGAGGCGGACTGAAACACCTTGCCGAGTTTGGTGTATGCTGCGGCTGCCACTGTACAACCGCTGATATGTGAAAGGACTGAGGGTTGTATGGAGGACACAAGAATGCCTTCTTGTTGAGCTTGACCCATGTCACAAGGTAGCACCCTCCTCCTTTGGTGCTGGGATAGATCCGTCAAAATATCCTAGCAGATCTCTTTCATCCATGATGATCTCAAACTGCCACTTCCAGAGCCCAAACCCCTCTCCATCAAACTTGAGGATGGGGAAATGATTCCCTTGTTCCCCTGTCCCTGCCATCCCTACAACTACAACTACCACAGCTGCTCCACTTGTTGATGATGCCGACGAACCTGTGTTTGAGGCCAATGTAGGATGTTGGTGAACAGAGGCAACTGCTTCCCCTCTTCATGTTGGCCGTTGCAAGCAGATGTAGGCTGATGTAGGCGGATGTAGGCTGATGTCAGCTCCCAAGGTAGAAAGGAGCATATGTGTTGCATTCTCTTCCTGCTGATGTTGCCCTGCAAAGAGAGAGGTTGGGTGAGAGCGAAGGCTCTCTCACAGCTTGTGACCATACCGGTTGCGTGCATGAAACTTCCCTAACCAGAGGAGTGGGCCCATAACCCTTTGTTAGCTACTGAGCTAACCACCTCTGGCAGAGAAGCCGCAAAACCGAAAAGCTCACAAAGGTTTTTAGACCTTCTTCCTTTGTTGACATGTGTCATGCATCCCAAACTTAATCAGGCATATACTTCACCTTCAAGAGTACTAACGCCTTAGCATTACATCTCAAGAAGAGCTCAAGTTGTCAATACACAAGAGAGCATCAAGCAAGGGTTGATTGATCAACATGCAAGACAAGTCCTTTTATAGTTCTCTGTCCAGTCCTAGAACTCAAAAGCACATTCCTGGGAAGTTGCCTGAACCAGCCACATCACGAATAGACTTGCAATGTGAGCTCACACATAAGCATCCTATTGTCAAGTTGGCAGACCAACCATGTAGCATCCAAGAAGCTACGGACTTTCTTTCTTGGAAGCTTCCACAACAAACAAGATGTTCATGGGGTCAGGATCGAACTCATGACCTTGTACTTGGCCGAATCAACAAAATGGCGAAGGTAACCACTCACCCACATGGTGTACTCACAGGTCATATCTCAGAAGAGACAGAGCATAGTTGAGTCACACTACAACGGATCTAGGGGTCGTACCTCCACAAGGGGCAGATCATTCCTGATCCGTCCGACAACACTGAACAAGGGGCAAAAACATTCAACTTTTCTCACTCGTCCCCATCGTCTATCCAGCGAGGCTGAGATCAGCCGCATGCTGCGGGAGTTCAACTCCCTGCACATGGAGGAGACCGAGACGGTCACCGCCTACTGGCAGCGGGCTGAGGACATCCTCCGTCGCCTTGGCACCTCTGCTCCACACCCTCTCGCCGCACTCCTCACCATGAAGCATGGTGCCAGTTGACTGTCATCTTGACATTTGCCGTGACGTTTTGAGAATTTATTGGAGTAGAAGCTGTAAAATTGGTGCAAAAGGAGACGCAACCCATTCAGAAGTATGCGAGCGACCCACCACCTCCATGCATTTGGGCTATGGAGGTGGTAGTTCAAGCTCCACCACCCGCATAAGGGGATACCAGATGTCGTTTTGGGAAAGAAGGCGCTCGCAGAGGCCACTACTGTGGATGCAGAGAAGTAGGCCTTAAAAAAGAAGAAAACAAATACGCTTATGCTCGTTGTGTCCGGGATAGCCGAGTTGTAGTGGGGCTCTTTCCATGGCTGCAGGCTGGCAGCTGAAGCTTGGCAAAAACTCTACGCCATCGACCAATCCAAGTCGCATATGAAAAAAATATTTGCGATGAATCGGCTCCTAATGGTGAGAACAAGGAGGGAGATAATTCCATCCCTGCCATGCAGTAGATTGTGTTGCTTCCCTCACAATGCAATAACGTGGGACGGAAGATGGACACGAAGCTACAGGCAACGAAACTCCTCATGGCCCTACCTAAAAGTTAGGATCCTGTCATCACTGTCCTTGGAGGATGGCCAAAGGACAGATTCAAGTGTGGCGCGGTCGCAAAGTACATCGGCAATGAGGCACAACGTAGGAGCTATGCAGAGTCGTTGTCTTCCTCATTGGCCCTCATCACAAAAACACGTGGTGGCGGAAGTGGCGGCAAGAAGGGCACAAAAAAAGGTGCGTGCCGCAACTGTGACAAGAAGGGCCATTGAATCCGTGAGTCCTTTGAGGAGGCAAAGGCCGGCGACAAAAACACCAAAGGCAGGTTCCTCTGAAACGGTAAAAAGAACCACTTCCTCAATAAGTCCAACTGGCATCGCCTAGATTCCGGGGCCAAGGAGCATACCCAGATTGTGAAAGTGGGGTCTGTTACATACTAGAAGTCCTCCAAATCAATTGTGGGTGTAAACGACGAAGTCGAGCCTGCGGCCGGCCAAGGTAACATGGAGGTAGAAATTGTAGTAGGTGGTAAGATTGAGCGGTGCACAATCCATGATGTGTAGCATGTCTTCGGCCCTGCTGAAATTCTATGTGGGAGCCGCTTGAAAAAGAAGGGATATGAGATGCTCCTCCGCAAGAATTGCGTAGTGGTGCGCGACAACGGTGTCAATAAGGTTGTGCTGGAGGTGAAGCACAAGGACAGTCTCTACATCCTGGAGACCAAGCTAATCCCCATAGCATCTGATGCAGCAGACTTGCAAGAGCACATCGTCAACATGGCCAAGGAAGGAAGCGCTAATCTAGAGCTCAGGCAACGACGATGGGGGAATTTGATGCCCACAACCATTAAAGAAATAACAAAGCAGGACATGGTGCATGGCCTCATCATTGACAATGTAAAACATGCAATAGCAGATGCAACAGCACATGAAAAGTGTGAGCCTTGCATTTTGGGTAAGGCACAGTGCAAGCTGTTCAAGGAGAATGTGGCTCCCTCAAAGGACCTGTTGGAGGTTGTTCACAGGGATGTGTGCTCACCATTCAAAATGCCGTCAAACACAAGCCTCAGATACTTTGTCACCTTGATTGATGATAGCAGCAGGAAGCTCTCTTTGAAATTCATGTAGCAGAAAGGCAAGGTCCTAGACCAACTTAAGGAGTACATTGTAGCGGTGGAGAGGTAGAATGGTCGGAAGGTCAGCAGGCTACGGAGCAACCATGGGAGTTGATGAGCAATAGAGCTTCAGCAGAAGCAGCCGCAACATTAACATAAGAAACACTCCAAAATAGGGGGAGTGGTTCTAGATCCTTGACAACGAGAAGGAGCCCACCGACGGGAAGGATGAGGAAGGAACGTTGGAGCGCGAGGGTGGAATACGTGTAGCAGCCAATGCATAGGACTTCAATAACGATATAGCTGGGCTGGAGACTCAATAGAAAGATCTGTCGGAGGAGGTACTATAGATGCTGAAGCGAGCAATCCTGGAAAAGCTAGCGCCGGGCGTCAAAGAAAACCCCTCTAGACATGCTCTCCAGCGGGTTCATGATTCACTAGAGCAAGCGAGATCTTGGGGGTGTTGTCCGGTTGATGTTCCACTGGAGCGAGCGGAGTCGGAAGGATTGGAGTAGAGTGACTGTCAACCAGCCTGAGGCAACGGACTAGAGAAAAAGGCCGACACAGTGGCACTTGCCTTACACTCCTAGTATTGCAACTATGAGGAGAAATCACTCTTAGAATCACGATTCCACACTCAGCAATTCATGGCAATCACTTCCTTGCACTGTGTCCTTAACACCGGGTCACTTTTGCACAAGGAGCTAACTCCTAGGGCTTAGACCAACCAATGCTTCTTTAGTGTATGCCTCTGGTGGAAATATTTATGAGGAGTCTCAAAGGTAAGACCTGTAATGAATCACAAGCAACTGACAGGTACTTATAGTCCTAGAGCTAGCCTCTAGCCTTGGTAGGCAGTGGCTCCTTGGATGAGCCACTTTGTAGGCAATCTGGATTGCCTACAAAGTGGGATTGCCTAGGTAGTGTTTGCTGGCTATCTTTCCAGTTGCTCCCTACCTACATGGTGCTCTCTGTGACTGCTTAGTGGTCCAAGCCACCAAGAAGGACCTTGGAATGTTCTAAGATGTCTCTTAGAACCTTCCTATCCCCCTTTTGGTTACAAAGACAATTAGTCAGTTGGCTGTGATTTCACCCAGTGACTTCTCACTCTAGAGACAAAATCTGGGACGTCTTAGCCAGAAGGAGTTGTCCTAGGTAGTGTTTGTTGGCTATCTTTCCAGTTTAGACCAAGAGGACTTGCTCCAAAGGATTAGTGCATCCCTTGTCTATCTGGACCAGACTTAGAGGACTTACTCCAAGGGAGCAGTGCATGCCTAGTCCGTCCTGTACCTATCCAAATGTCAAGTATGGAAAAGGGGCATATAAGGTCAATAAACATTCCCTTGCACCTCTGTCCATTTGGTGTGAGATATCTCCTCTCTGTAGCTGTCTTGGCCTTGGTCTTCTTCTCCTGCATTGACCATACGGATGCCTCGGGTACCTGATCAATACAATTTGTTGTCAAGCGTCTTGTTCATGGAATCTGCGAGCATCCTCTTGGTCTCCACGTATTCCAGGTCTACAATTTCCTTTGCGCCTAGGTCGCATGAGTGGTGGTACCTGATGTCAATGTGCTTGGTCCACGTGGAGATGGCGTCGTCTTGTGCCATTTTCATGACACTGTTGTTGTTGATTTGGACCTCCGTTGCTTCCGTCTGTGGCTCTTTTATCTCAGTAAGCAAACTGCCTAACCACCATGTCTCCTTGCATGCTTCTGAAAGAGCTATGTACTGTGCTTCAGCGGTAGAGAGGGTGACACAGTCTTGCGTTTTGTTTTCCCAAGGGACTGTACCACCATTAAAGAGGCACACGAAGCCCTCCATGGGCGTTCTGTCATTGATTCTTCCTCCCTAGTCAGCGTTTGTGTAGCACACTAGCCGTAGTGTGTTAGATCCGTCTTGGCCTCCAAACTAGAGTCCCATGTGTCATGTCTTTTGTATATAGCACACGATGTGCTTAACTGCTTTCCCGTACCGTGGCCCTGGATGGGCCACAAACTTGCTCACTTGTCCCAGATTATAGCAAATCTCAGGGCGTGTTCCTACCATGGCATGCATGAGGCTGCCAACCGCAGACTAGTAGGGAATTTTTTGCATCTCACGCTGTTCTGCTACCGTACTGGGGCTCATGGAGAAGGAGAGTTTGACGTCTGTTGTCATGGGTGTTCTGATGGGCTTGCAGTTCTCCATGTTGTATTGCTTGAGGACCTCCATGATGTACTTGGTCTGGTTCAATTCGATGGTGCCTGCTGCTTGATGGCGATGGATGGCTATCGTGAGGTAGAACTTGAGAGGACCCCCTTCCTTCATCTTGAACGTGCTGCTGAGATTTGTCTTCAACTTGTTCAAGAGCTGAACTGACGACGAGCAGGTGATCAGGTCATCCACTTACAATGTAACCAGCATCAAGCCTTGCTCATCCTCCTGTACGTATACACTAGGATCATTCTGTTAGTGCCTGAAGCTGAGCCGAGCCATGAATTCTTCCATCTCCTCGTACCACATCTGTGGAGCTTGTTTCAGCTCGTAGAGTGCCTTGAATTGTTTACAAACCTTGCCCCTTGGAGATTTCACTCCCTTGGGCACTTCCATCAGCACTTCTTTGTCAAGTTTTCTATAGAGAAAAGCTGTCTTGATGTCCATCTGGTGGACCTCGAGATCTTTTGCAATAGCGATGCCAAACATGGTTATGATGGAGGCAAAGGTTGCAGCAGGCGCGAATGTCTCCATGTACTCTGAGCCTGCACGCTGGGAAAACACCTTCGCAACAACCTTTGCCTTGTGTCGTCAATGATACCATCGTACTTGAATGTTTTCCGGAGCACCCTCTTTGAGCCCACCACGTGGGCATTTTGGTGCCTATCCAATCGAACCCATGTTCTGTTCTCTTCAATGGATGAGAGTTTGTTGTCCACTGCTTCCTTCCACTTTGCCGCATCTGGCATGTTCATAGCCTCCTGTATAGTCATAGGCTCTCCCTGAGCCAAGCATGACCAGCTAATTCTGGTACATTCCGCACTATCAGCATCATACTTAGGCGGAGATTTATTTTAGGGCATACTGCGCTAGAGCGTTGTTGGTGGTGCTTCAAGTCTTAGTTGCTTGTGTTGCTCTTGCACTTCGAATGATCCGTTGTTTGAGGAAGAGCCATTGGCTTCACAGTACGACTCAGAGGGCTCAGATGACCGAGAATCAATGTTAGAATCCATCATATTGTCAGCCTGCACAACCACTGTTATTGAAGTATCATCATTCTGCTTCACTGGCACCATCTTCCAATTCTCAGGTGCCTGATCACGTGACTATAGCAACACAAGCCACTCTCCTGATGTAGGAGCATGGGCAAGATCCAACGACTCTCCCTTGACGGGTGTCCTTTCATCAAACTCGACATCTTGACTCTTGATGATGTTTTTAGCAGTTATCTCCCACAGCTTGTACACCTTGTGCGTAGTGTCATAGCCGAACATTACACACTTGTGAGCGCGTGCATCCAGCTTGCATCTTCCTTCTCTTGCTTTGACCTTTGCCTAGGTAGTACAACCAAAGACCTTCAAGTGTTAGGCATCTGGCTTCATCCTTGACCAAGCCTCTTGTGGCGTCTTGAGCTGCTTCTCTTGCTACTTCCTACCGCGCCTTCCAAGCCCGGCTGTCGGAGTGAGATTCACAAGGTAGCAAGCAGTTCTTGTAGCTTCAGCCCTGAAGCGAGGTAGGAGTTTGGCATCAAAGAGCATGCTTCGTGTCATGCCAAGTATAGTCTGGTTCATTCGCTTGGCAATGCCATTGCTCTGGGGGGTGTAAGGCGTGGTGGTCTGGTGGTTGATGCCGTGTTGGCTCATCCAGCCTTTGCACGCCTCGTACTCACCATCATTCTACATGCGTAGTTCCTCTACCTTCTTGCTCGTCTGCCACTGTACCATGGCGACAAAGTCTTGTAGCTTCTCCTTGACCTCTCATTTTATCTTGAGGAAGTTGATCCACGTCTTGCGACTATGGTCATCAATAAAGGTCAAGAAGTACTTACAACTGCCATTTGAAGGAGTTTTGAATGGTCCGTAAACATCAGAGTGAATCAGGTCCAAGTTTGTTCCCGCATGTTGTCCATTGTGCTGAAAGGGCTTTCTCTTTGCCTTGCCTTGGAGGCATGGCTCACATAGCTTCATGCACTTTCTCTGATCCTTGGCCTTGCATCCCTCAATTCCATAAACTACTTCGTGGTACTCTATAGCTCGTAGTGTGATGTCAGCCACATGGCCAAAGTGCATATGCCACACCTCTGCATCTGTGTTTCTGGTGGAGTTAGCCAATATGGTGACGGCCTCCGGTGCAACTTCAGGCTTTGGAGACTTGGGCTCTCGTCCGCTGCATATCCCTCATTTGTACTCTGAAGGGGCTTTGTGTGTAGCACGTAGAACCCATTAACTCTTGGGACCTATGCGACAAGACTCTCCTTGGGATAGGAGATATTGATGTCCTTGTTCTTGACAATCACGGCCTCCTCGTCCGTGAAGACGACCGCCATGTCATGGTCCGTGATTTTGTATACCGACAAGAGATTTGCGACAAAGGACGTCATGTATACAACGTTCCCTAGCTTCAAATATTTTCAAACACTGGTCACATTGATTGATCACCCTTGGTTGTCGGCACGCTCTCTGCCATCATGTTTTTTAACTCCTTCTTACCATTTCCTTTGCCCTCGTTCATACCACCATGATCTCAGTCTTCCCTCTTAGGAGCCCTGCACTCCCACGCCCAATGCCCAGGCTTGCCACAGGTATGGTACTTCTTAGGAGTCTTTGGACCCTTTCCACCGCCACCATTGCCTCACCCTTCACCGCCATCGCTTTTGCTGTCGTTTCAACCAAAAGAGGAGTTATTGCTATGGCCACTGTAGTGTGGAGCATAAGATGAAATATTAGTCTCACTGTCGCTACGATGCATGGCCTTGTTGCGCATGTACTCCGACACTATTTCATACGTCAAATCCTCCTCCTTCCAACTGCCAAAGATGGTGATCAGTGTACCCGAGCTTTCAGGTAGCACCAAGAGGAGGATCATGGTCTGCATTTTGGTGTCGATTTCCTAGTTCATTTGGGTGACTTGCTGTAGCACTCCTTCAAACTGCACTAGGAAGTCCGGAATCGACTCTTCCTCGCTCACCCTCTTTGAAATCAGTTGTTAAATGATGAAGAGGAAATGTTTAAATGCCGTTGATTGGTGTACACGTGCAAGCTGTTTATAAGCCTTTCATGCATGTGTGATACCTTGGAGGTGGACATGCGGTGAGTCATGCACTAATCTCACAAGAATCGGAAGCGCTTTGTCATTTTCTACACTCCACGCTTCATATCTAGCATTTCTTTTTGAAGGTTCAACCTCTCTCCAAGGAACATCTTCAAGTAGCCACGCACCCTCATGACAATCTCAGATTGCCATTTCCACAAGGGAAAACCTATCCCTGTGAGCTTTGGCATCCCACTTCTGACCTGCTCAAGAGTGAGAGTCGTGGAGGTCGTCATACTGCTTGTCTGCTTCTGTGCTTCTCTACTTTGTTGAGGCCAATTTATCTTGCTTTACATTGTTTTTTGCTGCTGGTTTCGAAGGTGTAGATCCATTGCTTACCCCGTAGCCGATGATCACCTACAAACAGAGAAGAATGCACTCTAGCAAACCCGGGGTCGCGCCTCCAAGGGCAGAGATTATCCTTGTTAAGGTTCAAGGGTGGTATCTCCAAGGGCAGAGCTTATCCTTGGCCCTTGTTTGCTAAGTGTTTGTACCCGTCATTGGAGCTGATGGAGTACATGGAGCTGATGGAGTTGATGCCCCCTGCAAGATAGAGAGGGCGAGAGAGCACGCAGAAGCGTGCCTTATAAGTGGCCAGTGTGCGCCCATAACCCTTTATCAACTGGCCTTAGGCAATGGACTAGAAAACAAGGCCAACACAATAGCACTTGCTGTCTGCTCCTAGTATTACAACTAGGAGGAGATATCACCATCAGAAACACGTTTCCATAGTGAGCAGTTCATGGGAATCACTTTCTTGCACTATGTCCTTAGCACTTGGTCACTTTCGTGCGAGGAGCTAACTCCTGGAGCTTAGCCCAAGGAATGCTTCTTTAGTGTCTGCCTGTGGCGGACAACTCTCTGAGGAGTCTCAAAGGTAAGAAATGTAATGAATCACAGGCAACTGACAGGTACTTATAGTCCTAGAGCCAGGGTCTAGCCACGCAGTGGCTGCTTTGATGAGCCACTTTGGGGGCAATCTAGATTGCATCATTCCCCTTGCCTACATGACGCTCTCTGTGACCGCCAAGTGGTGCCAACCACCAGGAAAGACCTTGGAATGTTCTAAGGTGTCTCTTAGAACCTTCTTGTCACCCTTTTGGTGACAAAGAATATTAGTCACGGTGCTGGGATTTTGACCCAATGACTTCTCTCTCTAGAGACTAACGTTGGAATGTCTAAGCCACAAGGAGTTATCCTAGGTAGTGTTTGCCAGCTATACTATCCAGTCTTGACCAATGGGACTTGCTCCAAGGAGCAGTGCATGCCTTGTCTATGTTGAGAAGACTTAGGGGACTTACCCAAAGGGAGCAGTGCATGCCTAGACCGTCTTGTACCTGTCTAAATGTCGGCTATAAACAAGGGGCATATTAGGTCAATAGTGACGAGGCGCAATAAAATCTGTAGCACTACAACAAGTGGCAGCACAAAGCGGAAAAGCACTTCGACAGAGACATCGGTCGATGGATTTGCATGATGGCAGTGTATGTTGGTTGTATCAACAGAGCTAACGACCATGTAAGAGGTACTTGTACGGCCAAAGGGAGGTAGTGGGATGCTACCATCAAGTCGATGTTGGTGTCCATTGCTAAATTTGACACATGGGAGCTGGTTGACAGGCCAATAGATGCCAAGGTCATTGGCTCCAAGTGGATCTTCAAGATCAAGTTCACAACAGGAGGTGTGGTGGACAAGTCAAGGCGTGGACCATAGCGAAGGGGTACGCACAACACAAGGGCAAGCACTACGTTAAGACATTAGTTCCCATCGCCAAGCTCACAAGCATCTGGGTGATCCTTGCGGTGGGTGCCACGAAGGATGTGGAGTTCCATCAGATGGACGTATTGATGGCCTTCCTCAATGGCATCATTGACAAAAGAGTCTACATGGAGGTGCCGGAGGGGCTGGAGGTACCAGAGGGCAAGGTATGCAAGCTGCGGAAGTCCTTCTATGGGCTGAAATAATTGCCCTAACGCTAGTACCAATTGTTGGATAGCTTATTGGTATAACTCAACTTCAACCACTGTGAGGCAGATCACAACGTGTACGTGCAACGTAGCAAGAAGCTCCATCAGATTTCTGTACTCTATGTGGACGATCTGATCTTGTGCTCCTCAGTCCTGTTGAGCCTCCAACGACGTAAAGAGCAGTTGAGGAGCAAGTTCCAGATGTTGCACATGGGGGAGCTGGTCTACCTTGGGGTGAGCATTACGTGGAACTGGATGGCGCAAATGCCCAAGTTGGGACAGGTAATACATGTGGCTGAGGTTCTGAAGCGCTACAACATGGAGGACTGCAAACCAGTCTGCAGGTCTGTCTCCATGCCATGTGAATTGAGTGTAGCAATGGCATCGCAAACAATAGAAGAGCCGCATGATATGGCAAGGATTATGGCAAGGTTGTCCCATGCGTGCTGATAACGCACGTCAATCTGCTTTGTCCTCCTATCTTACGTCGAGTTGTTGATCAGCGAGATGGAGCCGGTGTTGTCCTCTTGCACTAGTTTAGGCTCTTGCTACGACATGCCCAGTTGCCGTGAAGTTGGAGTTGGCTTTCATTGTGAAGAACAAAGAAGTGAGGGACATGGTTGAAAAGGGTGAAATGGTGCTGCAACACTGCTCTAACATGCTTGCGGAGTGCTTGACCAGAGTGCAACCCACGGACCGGCACGCAACAAGCGCGGCCGGGCTTGGGATGACCAGCTATGATGGGTTGGAGGGTACAGTAGAAGAGGAGTAAGAGCCAGCTGGAGTAACGGGCATGGCAGGTGCAAGGGGCCGAATGTTGAAAAATTGCCCCTTTGCATGCCCAAGTGCGTTGCCGGAAGCCACTGACCAGTGGCTAGACAGGAAAAAATCCGCGCAATTCAATGTTGTGGGTGAAATAATTCTCAGATCCTAAAATGGAGTATAGCCCCATGACGGCGACAAGTTGCTCAATCTGGTAGAAGGTGTTTTATCGGAATCGAATAACGAGGGAGACATGAGCTTCCAAAGTTGAGGTGTACGTGACAGCTCTTGGAGCCGGCCGCAATTCGAGTTCTGGTGAATAATCCATTAGACCAAGTACTAAATGTCCATTTGGGGATTTTCTCCAGAAGGCTGCTGCAACGTCCCATGAATGACTCGCCAGATGTCAGAAGTGCAGTTTCTCACTGAGTGAGTTAGCCAAAATCTTTGCTCCGCGTCCAGAACTCACTAGTTCATTTTGTTACTCAGCGACAGTAAACAATTTGACTGCAGGTCCGCCGGTAGGTTTCAAAACCTGTCACACCCCATCATGAACTCAACCCAAATATGGGGGAGGTATGTCAAAATAGCTCAAGGAACCCATCCATGACATGTAATGGGATTTGCGCTTCACAAAGGGTACTTCGGACGTGAAAGAAGGCGCCACGGCATGTGGCATCATCATGCTTTTGTGATGTATGAGACATGTGCTTTGGCAAGCGTAACCTGGGCTTGGCCTGGCTAAATTGCGCACGGTTTGGTACGTTGGAGACCTCATGAGTGGCCCTATAAATGCTCAGATCCTGTCCATGTACATGAACTAACATGAACTGACGTAACTCCCTTTGCAAACTAACTGTCTTTAAATTCTTTCTCACGCAGTAGGAGGCAACTGGAAACCTCACGCTGAGTCTGTCTCGCCCATGAAAAAAGACTTGAACGACTAGAGAAGACCACACCAACTTTGGGACCATATATCACGAATTCTTGATACTGGTGATCTCTTGGTTCGAACTCATGGCTGATTATTTCAAGCCGTACAAGGCATTGCGCTAGTGCCACACCTTGTCACTGACCTTAAAACAAAGTGGCTAGACCATGTAGATCTCCTCCTCTAGAGTTCCACAAAGGAATGCATTGTTCACATGCATCTGGTGGAGCTCCCATTTGTTATGAGCAACAACCTCGTAGAATACGCAAGCGATGGTCATGCGGCTGATGGGTGCGAAGGTGTCAGTGAATTCCACACCCTCAACCTGTGAAAACCTCTTGGTTGTGAAGTAGGCCTTGTAGCGATCCAGTGTGCCATTAGGCTTCACCTTCTTGTGAAAGACCCACTTGACTCTTACAGCCTTCTGCCCAGGCTAGAGGTCAACAAGTTCATAGATGGCGTGCTCACAAACGGCTCCCAGCTTATCCTCACAAGTAGTACACCACAAGTCTGCATCATGTGTCAAGAGTACCTCCTCAAACATATCTCGATCATGTGTTGTCAAGGGAGAGCCTCGAGTGGCTAAGACACACGCATCCTTCCTTGTCGCATTCTGAGTACGACAAGGGTGGTGGCAACATCCTAAGGCACTGAAAATTCTTGGGAGACCAACTCGCGGTCAAAAGGTTACTCTGGGTGCACCTCAAAGTAGTTTGCCCGCACATTCATGCCGGGGGCCTTCGTGCCGGGCTCACCACTCTCAATACCATAAATAGGGCATCTAGGAGCAAAGTGAGCAGTCCACTTAGCTCTACAGGCTAGTAGTCGGAGATGTCCACCAAGCGTACGAGAGAAATCTAATGTTGAGGTGCTTAGCGCAAGCTGCGAATTGGTTGGTGGACATCATCCGTAGGGATTTTACACTCACAAGAAAGGGAAGAAGGTAGAGGAGGAACATGGACCAGTGCCGGCACACAAGTAGGATGAGTGGGTGCGAGCTCATGCGTAGGTGTGTCTGGGGATTCAATCACTCTCATGGGATCACATGTGCAATAGTGATCTGGCAATGGCATGAGATGAAGTGTGCTGGAGTGGACTAACACTCGCACATGGTCAGTTGTGCTAGAAGGAACTCATGCTAGCTCATGATCAGGTGTGTCAATGGGGAATAATGCTAGCACGGGGTCAGGGGTATTAGCAAGGATGAATGTGGCTACTGGACCTATGACCATGGTGGCTGGATTGTCAGCAGGTGAGGAGGCACAAACGGAGCCATATGAGGGACGAGAGTCCCCTATCTTTCAGGAAACTACACAGGTAGGAATGTTGTCGGCGACCAGCAACAGAATACTGGAAACGTTATAGTAGGTGACAGCTTCAAAGAAGAGAGCATCTCAAGACTTGAAAATGCAATGGCAAGCGGGGTCCCAAAAGCAGCAAGCCTTGAACAGTTAGGAGATGCCAAGAAAGGCACACATGCGACCCCAAGGTAAGATCTCTAATCCTTGCTAGTCCCTTGTGTGCCACACACATGCAAGGGATCCCCAAATACAAGAAAGACAGACCAAACCATAGCTTGCATGGTGTGACATGGTCCGGATGAGGACCATGCAGTATAGAATTCCGAACCCATGTCATGCAAGAGAAGCGCTCAAACGCAAAGGAATCCAGAAGACCACACTTTGATAGCATGGGGCAGACCACATGCACTATGGTGCGGTTTCAATGCTTAAATACACTGTTCCACTTTGGTGTAGTGGGAATGAGGGTTGGTGAAACGCACCACAGCAAAGCACACATCTATCTAGCTAAAGAACTCGCCACCACGATCTGAGCAAAATGTTTGAAGGGTGTGACATGCATGGTGCACATGTATCACCAACCAATGGCAAACCTCCAAGGCGCCATCTCTCTTTTGGCAAAGGCTATAGACCCACCGCATCCGGGTGAATTCACCAGTTAGGGTGAGCACTCATTGCTCCTATCTGAGAGTGACGTGACTAGGAGAGGATCGAGGAGGTCCAAGTGGACCAACTCCAACGGACGTAGGGCCTCTGAGGTCAAGGTAAGTACAGGAATGAATCTCATCCTTAGTGCAAAAGAAGCAATCGGTTTATGGCGGCTTCCTAAAGGAAGACACGTCAACATCAAGGGCAAGTTGTGCATGAATTAGCTTGGACATAGTGTCAGAGCTCACATGACATAGGCAGCAATGCAACAACAACAAATACACGTGCATAAGAGGGCAATATAGGAGGCAGAAAGGGAGGTCATTGAATGATACCGTATAGTTCATGAAGAATAGACAAAAAGAGGATAACAACTTGAGTATCACAAGTGGAAACAGTGGCATTGTGAGCAGAGTGATCAACAAAGAGACGTATCCGAGTGCACGCACGAACAGACATCAGGCTGAGCTCTAGAGAAAAAAACATGGTATGTCAAAGATTTACAAGGTACCAAATGGACCATCAAAGTATACAACTCCAATGCCCTTGATAAGAAAATAATGACCATATTGTTTTCAAACAGACTAAATAGACCGAGTAAGACCAAGGAAAACAAAGTCAGTACATTAGGTCATGTGGTGAGTGGCACTTGAATCAATGATCCAAGTACCATTTGCCTCAGAACCCATCGCCAATACCAAAAATGGGTCGTAGAACACTTAGCAACTGCCGGACACTCAGCAAGGACGATGGAGTCACGAAGGGCAACACGAATGTAGGACTTGTCCAACAACTTTGTACATTCTGGGCTCAAGTCATCACATGCACTCGATGCTCCCCCACACGCATCTTCACATGCCAGAAATACAATAGTACAAACAGTCTATGAACCACACGATGGTGTCAACACACTCGCACCTCCTTGAGTGTGGAGCGCGATAAGATGATAAACTTTGTAATGATACGGTCAGGACGGTCCGAGGCATCTGTGTCATCAGAGGCGAGTGTAGTATTAGCTACCGTTGTGGTCATGTGGCTGGTTTGGTTGGTACTAGAGGCAGCCATTTGCTTGGCATATGCAACCTGCAGGCCTCACATGATCCGCATCCTGTCGAGGAGTTGTGCACACTTTGCATAGCACTTTGTGTGAACAAAAGTTGTACCTATGGACAAAACGTCTACTCATACCACCGGACTACTATGAACGCTACTATTACTACTGTTGCTATCCCCTACCATGGATCTCTTTGTCCTTCTTCTTTGGTAGTTGTGGCCACGTCCTTGGAGGATCACGATGGAGAAGAGGGTGGGGATAAGGCAATCGGAAGGGGAGGTGAATTGAGTATTGGTCGTCACAACAACCTGTAGAATCGCATGATGGGCCTAGGAAATCTCACGTGCGGCCGTCTGCTGAGATAGTAGTTATGAGGAAATCCAAGTGGTGTGGTCTCGACGTTGATGTGATACAATGTAGCGGTGCATGTCTTTCCTTTTTGCGTGAATCTGAGACTTCGTGTGAACGTTCGGCATTTTGCATTAGATTTTATACATGGACATGTTCATAACATTTTTAGGGCTATTCATGAGCTCTCCAAAGTACCAAACTGTTCACAATTCAGCCAAGCGAAACCCAAGTTATGGTTGTCTAAGCGCACGTCTCACCCACCACAAAGAGAGCTAATGCCTCCATGGTGTGCACATGCCGTGGTGCCTTCCTTTACGTGTGAAGCACCTTTCCCAAGGCGCAGATCCCATTGCACGTGATTTCAAGGTCCCTGCACTATCTTGACACACCTCTCCCACTTTTGGGTTAAGTTTGGTGATGGGGTGTGAGGAGGTTTGAAACCTGTTTGCATACCTGTAGTCAGAAATTTGACTGTCCCCAAGTATGAAAACAAACTATGTTTTGGACGTCAAGCCAAGATTTTTGCTAAGTCCCTTAATAACAACCTGTACAACAGGTTCTGGTGGATTATCCACCGGATGCCTCGGCACTCTTTTCGGAGAAAAATCTCCAGATGGACATTTGTTACTCGGTCTGGTCGATTATTCACCAAAAGACGAGTCGTAGCCGCATCCTAGAGCCGTCGCGCACACCTCAGCTTTGGAAGCTGATATCTCCCTTGATTCTTGTCCAATTCTGGTAAAACAACTTCTAGCGGACTCAAGGACTTGTCAACAATTAGGGATTTTCCTCCATTCTAGGATCCTAGCAATCATCAAGCTTCCAGATCCAACTACAAGGATTTTTCTCTCTCTGGCAGCTCGTCGGCGCCTCACGGTGCCACACTTGGGCATGCGGAGGGGCAATGTTTTCAACACTCTCCCCCTTCTGCGTATCATGCCCACTGCTCTAGCTTGATCTCACTCATCTTTTGCTGCGCCCTCTAGCCCATCATCATAGCTGGTCATCCCAAGCTTGGCCACTCTCATCACACGCTAGTGCATGGGTTACATTTTGGCCAAGCAATACGCAAGCATGTCGTGTGTGCTATAGTGCTACAGCACCACCAGCCTCTTTTCAACCATGTCCCTTGTGTAGTGATAACACACGTTGATGTGCTTTGCCTTCTTGTGGTGCATCTAGTTATTGGTCAATGAGATAGAGCCGGTGTTTTCCTCTTGCACCATTGTAGGACCTTGCTACGGCACACCAAGCTCCCCCAGAAACCTGTGGAGCCACATCGCCACCTTGACCACCTTAGCTCTGCAGGTGGCGCGTTGTTCTCTGCTTCCACTGTGGAGGTGGCAATAGAGTCTTGCTTTTTGTTGTACCATGAGACGGCTACACAAACAAGGAAGAACACATAGTCGAATGTAGACTTTTGCTTGTCCACATTGATAGCATAGTCTGCATCCATGTAGCACACCAGACAAAAGGGGTTCACCCACCCCTTGCCGTTGTACCTCAAGCGTGCTTGCTGCGTTGCGTGCAGGTAGTGGAGATTACGCTAGATTGTCTACCAGTGTAGTAGCCTTGGATCAGCATGTATGTGGCGACATACATGCTCACTTGGCCCAAAATATAGGCTAGGTCTGGTCGAGTTACCACCATGGCGTACATGAGGTTGCCTACCGCTGATTGGTAGGGCATCCTTGTCATATCTTCCTGCCCATTTTTTTTTGCAGGGAGATTACTACACTTAGTTCACAGGTCGTGGAGAGAGGACTAGGGACTGGTATGCAGTCATCTATGCCATACCGCTCGAGCACCTCGGCTATGTATTTGGCCTGCCCCAGGTCAAGCATGCGCACCCTCTAGTTGCAAGTAATGCTCACCCTCAGGTAGAAGTTGAGCTCCCCCATGTCCGACATCTTGAACCTGTTGCTCAGCTGTTCTTCTAGCTGCTCTAGGCGTGACAGGTTTGAGGAGCACAACATCAGATCATCCACGTAGAGTGTACCAATCTAGTGGAGTTTCTTCCTATACTACACGTATAGGTTGTGATCCGTCTCACAGCGCTTGAAGATGAGTTATTCCATGAAGTTGTACATCTGTTGTTGGCCTGAGGGTGAGTGTGCATCCTGGAGGGTCCGTAGCAGTGGCTGGTTCACACCACCAACTGTTTTTGGAAAGACGGAAACTGTGGAGGCAACTGGTTCCAAGGATGGTAGAAAACTGGTGAGAGAGTGAGGCAATAGTTTTGGCCTCAATTGACTGGAAATGAACACTTGATCAAGGCTCATAAGCAGTGGCATTTTATAGCCACTGATCTAAGCTTTCCAGAACACCAAAGCATGCCAGATTTGGAGCTTCCTAGCAAATTCTATGGCTTCTAGAGTGACCCTTGGTAGGCTGTCATTTTTCCCACCTAGGAAGGCATCCATTCCCTTCTCTAGAAGCTTCTGCCCCTTCCTAGATTCCTCAGCTTGCTTCTAGTAGGAGGGAAGTTCTCCAGAAGACTAAGACACTTCTAGATGCCTTGTAGGACAAGTCACCCCTTCTAGAAGGTGTGCTACCTTCCTAGACCCTCTTCTGGCCTTCTAGAAACTTAAAGAGGAACTCTAGAGGTTGAGCTAGCTTCCTGGCATCTATTTTCCACCTCCCTTGAGGCAGGACAGAAATTCATCTTGTGGGACTTGAACCCGGGCCCTTG